>JBAMIB010122155.1:0-13885 GCA_037177415.1 Kaempferia rotunda
AAATATATAATTATTTTTTTAAGAAAATGTGAGAGGGGGCGGTCGCACCCCCTCTCCTCCACATGGCTACGCCCCTGCGTGTGTGCGATAACTAATTGCTATCAAATATTTGACTTGATTAATTCTATAAATTCAATCTAATATTCTTAATTTAACTCCCCCATTAAAAAAAATTATCAAGTAATTCGACTAAAATTTTAAATGCCTAAAACCTGGTCTGCAGTACGATACTCAATTAATTCGGTAGAGCGGCATGATTGTTATTACGGTCCTACCCTTGTCGGCATTGCCCCTTTCATTTATTTAAAATTTAATTATGTCAATACGGTTTTACATTTAAGATTTAATAATTATTTTTTTTAATATATACATAGGTACGACGTAAAGTTCTTAAGCATCATCTCTCATGATTTTTTTATATTTAATATTATAATTTAATTTTTTTATTAACATAATTAAAAATTAAAAATAAATAAATAAATAAAATTGAGGGAGAGGGCAGTACCGGTAAGAGCAAGATCGAACGAAAACAACAAGGGCAGAAACGACGGTTGCTTGCGTCGGATATTGTAATGATCGTACGGTTCAGATCTCATCCTTTTCCTTGGCGCCTTGGCGGTAGGTTTTTGTCTGCCACAATTATTTGTAATTACGATAAAAATAATTATAGTTTGGTAAAATAAATTTTTTATCTCGTAAATTAATTAATTTTTTTTTTTTCTTGACTACAGCAAATAATTGACTTTGAAACGACGACTTTACCCTCGTCGACCGTCACACAAACAGGATAAAGATTGGGGGCCCACACACCGAGGAACGACGACTTCTGGGGCCCACTTGGGTTAAATTGGTAATTTTGTGAAAATAATAACCTGAACACAAGGGAAATATTATTTTCTCGTTATATTTATATATTTATTTTAAATAATATATAAACGATAAATATTTTGTACGAAACACTACTCGTTACAAAAAAAAAAGAGGAATTAATACTGCATTTTACAAGGGTCTTTTTGGTAAAAATTAGATTCGAGGGGGGACCCCACACACCGAGAAATAATGCACACGCAATTCGCAAAGCGCCAACTTTTCTTTGTCCTTTGAGAATAGCCCACGGCGTGGGCATTTATTACATTTTTTGCCACGCGGCGATTAGTTGGCGAAGAGCAGAAGAGTAACCAAAGTTTTGGACGATTACGATAGAGGCAGAGGAAGAGAAGAGGAGTGATCAAGCAAATTTCTCATTGGATTCTCCATTCTCGAAGAGGGCAGAGATCCTGCCATCTTGTTCTTTTTCCTCTCGATCAATCTTTGGCGGAGATGGTCGCTTCTCGAGATGCCTCTGTTCATCTGTTTCGTTTCGCGGCGAAAGATCCGGATTTCGAGCTTGTTATCTGGTTGTTAGCCTGATCTTTGCTTGTTTCCTTGGAGCAGCAGCGTTTGGTAAGTGAAAGGAGGTGCTCTGCTCATGTTTAGCTGCTTATTTGGGGATTTCTTCTGATTGATTTGGTTTTCCATGAGTAGTTTAAGACAGCTCCCTCCTCCTTGATGGTTTTCTGATGAGTTCTTGCTTTTCTGTTTATTTCTTTCTTCCGCAGATTGAAAATTTGCCGGAGGGATGGATCGGAAGAGGCTCTAGCATTCTGAAGAAAAGAAGCCGTGTTTGTGTGAATTTAGGGTTTGATTAATCTTGGAGAGATGGAGGGAGAGGTCGGAGCACAGGTCGCTTCTCCCATCCTCTTTCACCGCCGTCACCAGGCCATTCATGACGCGCGTCTTCTCGCGAAAAAGCGAGACCTTCCTTGGAAAAACCACATCTTTCAGCATACCCAATCCCAGGAGAGCCAGCAATTCGCTTCCCTTTCTAATTCCAGTGGTAATTGGAACCCCGAGATGTGGGATTGGGATAGCGTGAGGTTCACCGCTACACCAGCCCCTGATGCCGCGGACTTGCTCTGTCTGGGATCCCAGCCTTCTTCTTCAGCTGCTGCTGTGGTTGACCTGACGAAGAAGGGAAACGACGGCTCGAAAGATTCTAAATCTGGAAGGGATTTGGAAGAAGATAATGGAGAACTAACACTGAAGCTAGGAGGTGGAAGTAACTTGGTGGAGGAGGCAGCAGGTGCGAGGCCTAGCAAGAGGGTGAGATCGGGTATGCCGGCGACTAGTAGCAATTATCCAATGTGTCAGGTGGATGATTGCCGCGCCGATCTGTCCTGCGCCAAGGATTACCATAGGCGGCACAAAGTGTGCGAGGTGCACAGCAAGACCACCAAGGCCCTTGTGGGAAACCAAATGCAGAGATTCTGCCAACAATGTAGTAGGTAACATGATTCTACTCTCAATTTTTTTTTTTTCAGTTTCCATCTTACAGTTCTATTGCATCTTCTAATGTTGGCAATGCATTTTATCTCTGATAAAAACTCTTGTTTAAAATTTAGTTGTAGAGATGAATATTGATCATGGATTATTCTTGCTATATATATAACAACAACTAAATCTTATTCTACTAAGTAGGGTCGGCTATATGGATTCTCCTATGCCATTGAACTCTATTCCCTACAACCTTACTATATCATTATCTATTTATTTTGTTATTTCTAATATTTGGTTCACCTACAAGGATCTCTTGATCTGACTTTAATCTACATATCCAGTATAATAGAACCCTATTTATACTGATACATGAATCTTTGGAATTGGAATTCAGATTTCATCCTCTTTCTGAGTTTGATGAGGGTAAGAGAAGTTGTAGAAGGCGGCTTGCAGGGCATAATCGGCGGAGAAGGAAGACTCAACCAGAGGACAGTTCTTCTAAGCTATTGCCACCTCAATTCCAAGAAAATATGATAAGCGGGAATCTGGATATTATGAAATTGTTGGCTATGTTAAGTCCCTTAAAAGGTTAGCTATCTTCAATCAAATGTTGGAAGTCTCTGCCCTTCAGGTTGGTTGCTTCATAATTTTGTATTGCAACTGCAGGTAGTTATCATGATAAACCAAGTGGTATCTCCCCTCCTGATAGTGATCGCCTAGTTCAGCTTATCAATAAATTAAGTGCTTCAATTAGTGGAGACCCCTCTGAAAGAGCTACACCTGGTGGTTTTGATTTGAATACATGTGAAGATGCACCTCTAGGTTCCCTTGAGAATTCAATAAAGGCGGTTTTCTCTGCAGCATTGGCGGCATCCATTACCCCTGTCCCTGCATCTCTTTCACAAGGGAGCAGCAAAAGTAGTGGCAATCATAAGGCCATAGTACAAAATGCAGATCCCTCTTTGCCTCTTAATTTGCACAATAAACCTACCAATGTGTATTCTTCAGTTGCCTTGACAAGCAAAGGTATCAGTCAATCGCCTATGGATGTACCTCACCAGGTGGTCCAGCAACCTCACCAAAGTTTGCCTTTGCAACTTTTTGGACCTTCTGATGATGACAATCCTCCGGCAGAGGGATTTGCGATTAAGTATTTATCCTCAGAAAGTAGCAACCCTACTGAGGAGAGGTCTCCTTCATCTTCATCCCCTATTACGAAAAAATTATTCCCTCTGCATTCAACTTTAGAAAGGGAGAAAGATACAGGAAGATCTCATTACAGGGAAGAAAATGCAACTGTTGAATTAAGCACCGCTCATGGTGCCAGTGCAACACTTGATCTCTTTCAGAATTTTGAAAGATCAGCAGATCATGTTGGCCATAAATCTAATTACTCAGATCACTCTCCATCGAGTTCCAACTCTGATGTTCATGTAACCCACATTCTTGTAACACACATTTCAGTGATAACATATTCCCCATCTTATTTACTTATTGGACTTACAATATGACTTAACAGGACCGGACTGGGCGAATAGTTTTCAAACTCTTTGGCAAGGATCCTAGTAGTTTTCCAGATGCTCTTCGAGCTCAGGTACTGTAAATTAAAGTTACCTTTTTTTTTTACTTTGAACAGTCTTGTATCAAATGGTTTATTAACACTTAATTTGATGTTATTTGCAGGTATTTAATTGGCTCTCAAATAGCCCTTTGGAGATGGAGAGTTACATCAGGCCTGGTTGTGTTGTCCTGTCAATATACTTGTCGATGCCGTCAATTTCATGGGAAGAAGTTAGTGCCATCCCCCCCACACCACCTGTCTTATATTTTGTGGTTTACTTTGTAAAGAATTAAATATATCGGTTTTGCAGCTCGAAAGTGATCTTCTTCAGCGTGTCAATTCTCTTATTCAATGTTCAGAAACTGAGTTCTGGCGAAACGCGAGGTTTTTGATTTGTACAAATAGACAACTGGTGTCACACAAGGATGGTATATGTTTTTCTCTATAAATATATACCCCATTATACCAATTTCAAATTAGTTTTTTATTGGCTGGAGTGATCTCTGTTGAAATTTGAATCTTTCAATATTTTATCGCAGGGAAGATTCGTGTATCTAAGAATTCGAGGGTGTGGACTGCTCCTGAAGTGACTTTTGTATCACCTGTTGCTGTTGTAGCTGGGAAGGAAACTTCTCTCGTTCTTAAAGGTCGCAATTTGACTGTTCCAGGCACCAAGTGAGTTGAGACATTGCGATGCTGTTCCAGATATGCATGGAATTATTCTTTTTGCTCATTTTTCTTCACTTTTGCAGGATTCATTGCACATATAGGGGTAAGTACATGTCGAAAGAAGTTATCTGCTCCACATACCCTGGCGCCATATATGACAATTCTTGTGTGGAGAGCTTTGACTTTCCTGGAGGGTTCCAAGAGCAATTTGGCCGTTGTTTCATTGAGGTGATCGCCCTATAAGCGACAGTCAAAAACATGTTCTTACTCTTTGTAATTTCCTGTGATCTAAGAGCTATGCTCTCAACTAATTGCTGATTTCCATGTTCAGGTTGAAAATGGTTTTAAAGGAAACAGCTTTCCTATCATTATTGCCGACGCGAATATCTGCCAGGAATTGAGGACCCTCGAAGTAGATTTTCACCGAGATTTTCAGACAACAGATGCCATTACAGAAGATAAAGTTAGTAATAGTCCTCAATACAGGTCAAAGAAGGATGTTCTACACTTCCTAAACGAACTTGGTTGGCTGTTCCAGAGGACACATGCATCATCCAACCTGCTGTTTTCTGATTTCTCAATTTCACGGTTTAAGTACCTTTTAACTTTTTCAGTCGAACGAGATTGGTGCGCTCTTATTTGTGCTCTTCTCGATATTATTGTCCAAAGAAGCTTAAAGGATGACTCTTTGAAACACGAGGCACTCGAACTGCTTTCAGAAGTTCATCTGTTGAACAGAGCAGTTAAGAGAAAGTGCAAGAAAATGGTAGATCTTCTCATCCATTATTGTGTAGTTCATGGAAGTTATTCGACAAAGGTGTATCTTTTCCCGCCAAACATGGCTGGACCTGGTGGCATCACACCATTGCATATAGCCGCTTCTATGCACGACTCAGTTGACATGGTTGATGTGCTCACTAATGATCCACAAGAGGTACTTCGACCATGTCTACATATGTTGCTATATATGTTGTCATTCTATTGCTTTTAGAACCTTATGGGGCGATTTCACTAATTTATTTCTCTGATATTTAGATTGGTTTGAAGTGCTGGAATTCGGTACTTGATGACAATCATCAGTCGCCCTGCACGTATGCACTGTTGAGGAACAACAGTTCGTATAACAATCTGGTGGCTAGGAAGCTTGCTGACAGGAAAAATGGACAAGTAACAATATCATTTGATGGCGATAAGATCACCTCGACAGCGGGAGAATCAAGACGGCATGATTCCCAAGTTTTAGAGTCAGGGTCTTGTGCACAATGTGCCATGGCCCGAACTGTGCAGCTTAGACGAACGCCTCGTACGGCGCTGCTTCAGCGGCCTTATGTCCACTCAATGCTTGCAATTGCTGCAGTGTGTGTTTGTGTCTGCTTAATTCTTCGAGGTTTGCCACAGACTGGGAGTGAGGATCCATTCAGATGGGAGAATCTCGACTTTGGCCCGAGTTAGCTACAAAAGAATAGTAGTGTCAGGGAGTGTAGATGGTGTACAGATTCAAAGATCTTGTTCACATTGTATCCGGAGGTGGTTACTCATTGTGCTATCTTCTGATTCTGACAAAAGGTAGAGGTGGCAAACTCCAGCAAGGCGAACATTCTGTGAAAATCAATGCACTATGCAGTGCAATGGAGTTCCTGCAAAGTATTCTCCAGATGTAGAGCAGGATGGTTTCGTGGGGCTTTAACTTTGCTCATTTCCGAAGAATTCATTTATATTTCTCTTACGATTGCTCTCTAGGCGCCACAGTAACAAGAAGTTTCATGAGTTGGGGTTCAGATTGATACAAACTAATGTTCTTTTGTTCAATCGACGATGCCTGCTTACACGAGCACAAGATGAGACTCCTCAGGCTTAATCCTTGAGTTGGCTGGTAATTTCTAATTAAGTTGTACATTTTATCACTTATATCCTCTTTTGCATCTGTTTATGGTTGAGTGCTACTTTGCGCCTTTGGATTTCTTTTGATCATATCGACCCTCAGAATAGCTATGTATGTTGTGCTATTTTGTATGTCGGTAATGTGTATGTTTTGAGACCATACCGAAAATTGTCTTCTTAGGAACCCAAGTTAATGGAGAGCCTGCCTGCCTTTTGTCTTCAAAATTTTAGTTTCTGGTGTTATTGTTATAATAATATAATATGTTCTTGCTACGATTGAATCACAATGGATTGCCAGGTCTAGTAGGTTTCCGAACCCAAGTTGGACTTTGAATTTAGGGTAGTTAGCTAGAGAAGATCAGATGGGAAGGGTTCACTTGAGCCGAAGGTCAAGTGTGGTTCGGTCGGTTAATTTATGATGTATAACTTTGGGTGAAGATAAGAACATAGAGTGTTTGACAAACAAGTTGGAAAAAACGTATTAATACAACACAAACAATAGTGTTAAAGTAGCACCATATTAGGACATTCATATTTATTGCGTTATGACACCCATCACCTCATATAATATGTCACACACATATTATATTAACACTTTTATTTTTTCACATTCGTTTTAATATTAACACTCATTATTTGTGAGTCTTGCTATTCACTCACTCATCTTTAATCTTATTTTATATTAAATAAATATACTTTTTATTTTATTTACACAGATTATTATTTAAAATAAATAATAATATTATTTTTAAATATATATATATGTATATTTATTATATAAAATAATTTTATTTATTAATTTTTTATTTTAAAATTTATAACAGTGAGAAAGTCCAATTTTCATTTTTTTTAATAACCACATCTAGTTGAACATGTTAAAGGTATTGAACACGTTAATTTTACGTGATAATTACATGATGTTCACATTCGTTTTAACACCGATGACATGTTATAACATTCAGTTAATAATGCTGCTGCAGATGCTCTTAGTACAACACTAATATATTAGCAATGAAAGTATCTTGACACTTCCATTAATGATTTGCTTCGATTTTTTAATTTACTCTCTCTCAATAATATATCTATGTAATGATTTGCTTTGATTTTTTAATTTACTCTCTCTCTCAATAATATATCTTGACTCTTTGATGTAATGATTTGTTTCGATTTTTTAATTTACTCTCTCTCAATAATATATCTGATGTAATGATTTGCTTCGATTTCAATGATATAGAGTAACCGTTGGAGAGTCATGGGGGACCATCAAGGTAATGCAGTTCATCTTTTTACAAAACTATGACTGTTCTTCACCAATGAAGATAATCACTTGTGTTCCAAATTCACAATGAATCAATGTTACCTCCCATCCACTTATAACAAGTTGATTGAAATGATGTGTGACGAAAGGTGGATCATATAAATTTTGAGATTTCATACTATATCCTATGCCCTTCATACTAAATACAACAATTGACCAAAAGGTGTATTCCTATTTATCTCTTCCGTCAATCAGTGCGTTGTTATATTCAAAAACAATATTACTGTAGTTGATCTAGATATTAAAAAAAGGGTGACATCTGGCGAAAAATCTACTTGAGTGTGGTCCCGAGTCCACCTCGGGCATTATAAGTCCCGAGGCCGCCTCGGGCGCTATAAGTCCCGAGTCCACCTCGGGCGCTATAGGTCCCGAGTCCACCTCGGGCGCTATAGGTCCCGAGTACACCTCAAGCGCTATAGGTCCCGAGTACGCCTCGGGCACTATAGGTCTCGAGTCCACCTCTGGCGCTATAAGTCCCGAGTCCACCTCTGGCGCTATAAGTCCCGAGTCCCCTTCGGGCGCTATGAGTCCTGAGTCCGTCTCAGACGCTATGAGTCTTGAGTCCGCCTTAGACACTATTAGTCCCAACTTCGCCTCGGGCATTATTAGTCCCGAGTCCACCGCGGGCGCTATAAGTCTCGAGTCCACCTCGGACACTATAAGTCCCGAGTCCGCCTCGGACACTATTAGTCCCGAGTCCGCCTCTGACACTATAAGTCTCGAGTCCGCCTCGGGCACAATAAGTCCCGAGGTAACCTCGAGCAAATACTATTAGGAAACCCCTCGAGTATGAATGTGAGCCTTCATATAAATGGCTCGCATGCTTTTCCCCCGGAAATTCCGGTAATAATTAATGTTAAAAAGGTGGAGAGATCCTATTATTAGGGAAAATATTTATTAACATATTATTTAGTAATAAATAATTGAAAAGACAATCAATGAAATATCTATCGATTCTTTTCACTTATTGACAGGGTCTTAAATAGCGGAACGATTACCAAGTTAGCCCTAATCATGGAAAAAGGACACCCGCCGCTTCTATAAAAGGGAGAGAAACCCTAGGTAAAGGCTCTGGAGGTTCTTCTTCTCACAACTATTCTCTCTCTCTTTCTGACTTGAGCGTCGGAGGGGTTTCCGTCGGAATTCTTCCGGTGGGTTCCTTCTAACGTTCGTGTTAATCTCGCAGACCTCCTTGTTCTTCCTTGTCATCGGCGTCCACCTCATCGCCTTCGATTGCTTCCTTGGCTCTGGCCCTCCACGTCATTCGTCGCTGGAACAATTGGCTTCTTCAATATTCGATCCTTACTCTATGCTGTAAATATGTCACATGGTTATCAATTCGCTACCCCTAGGGGCATTCTGAGTACTATTATGCCAGCTAGACTAGTTGTTACAATGTGATAAAATATAATGTTTTATTTATTCAAAATTATTATACATAAATATTATTATATCAAATATACTTATCGATTTAGTTAAAATTACTTTAAAATTTTCTAGCAGTTGCAATAACACTATAACTAGGGGTATAGCTAGGATTCAAAATTACTTAAAGTTAATCGTCAATTATAATTGATACAATAAATTAATTCGGTAAAAAAATATAAATTAAAATAAAATAAAAAAATACATGAATATTAATTTTTTAACAAATAAAATCAAAGTAATTAATATTTAATACATTCAAAACTAAATAGCAAAAATAGTATTTAAGTTGTGATTTTTTTATTCTTCTTGGAGTTAAACTCATTCATTATTATATTATTATCAATTTTTTCAACTAACTCTCATTCAATGTAGATGATCATAGAATCTATTAAAAACTCTTCTTCTATTTTATTACAAAGAGCTATTATAACAAGTTTGATAGTTGGAAATGTTTGTTCCATTGTTGTAGAAAGGGGAAATGCTAAAATAAGATAAATCAACCCACCAATTAAATAAATATATTAGATTCAATATAAAATAAGCAATATAGTTATAATGTATAAAATATAAGAAATGAGAAAAAAAAATCACTTATCAATCAAATTGTACTGATTTGTTCGTTTCAACTAATATTCGATATAATTCAAATAAGAAAATTTGAAAACTTTCATGGTTAGCAAATCAAGCTTATAATGATCCAATTGCATTCTCAAGTGGTGCAAATCTTATGCATCGAAATTAAGAGAATATAATTTCTCAGCAAGTTGATAGATCTAATCAACATTAAGAAGCTTAAAGTTTTCTTTAGGTTCCAAAGCATAAGTAAGCTTAAGAAGTTCAACTACCTTATCCTTGAATCTACTATTATGCTCTTCAATTTGAAAATCCATTACAACAATAAATACATCAAATTGATAGTGGTGCTCATATGTGACTGCGTTATTTTGTCGACAAGAATGACCTATAGATTTATAGTGAGCTTCCATATGAGGTATCTCAATGTTGTACAAGACACAAACTTCTTTCACATAATAAACAAATCCTTTTTCTCTCAAAGTATGAAACAAAGTTTTAGTAGTTGAAATATAGTCTATTGTATTTAAAATATCTAGAGACTTATCTTGCAATGTTGAATAAAACTGATTTGTTATCCCCATTATTTTTTGCATCAAGTGTAATATAAATATGAATACAAAAGATTTCATCACAATTAACAAACTACTAGTTTCATCACAGATGGAGTTAGAAGATCCATCATCTACCATGTTTTCTAGCACGGTATATATATATATATATCAATCATGTTATAAATTGAGTTAAAATTAGAACTCCAACTAGTCTTTCCAAGCTATAGTAAATTTCTAATTTGATTACATCCTTACATTGGGCAAGATAGTAATTATCTTGCGGACTAACGAGATGGGAGGTTGGAAGAGAAACTCAAGAAGAGAACGCCAAAAACAAAGGAAACTCATTAAATTTACCAAAAAATAAAACTTTATTAATAATTGAAGGATCAATTCCCATGAAGCTATATATGTGTTTACATAGACTATGAACACTATAACAAATAAAGGAAAGAAATCTTAATATATAGACTTTAATTCCAAACTTTTAGAGAAAGAAAAGAGATGTTTCCATAAAAGGAAATATCCTGATAGAAATTAAATTAATAAAACAAGATGTTGTAATAGATTAACTATGACATATACTTATCAGAAATATCAAAATTACCTTAAATATCATAAAAATAAAAATTACTAAAAATAGTAATAAAATCTTCAAAGGCTCGGTTGAGGATCTAAACGGTGGAATTTGGGTCCGAAAGTTGGCAGTTACAAGCATAATTTGCAGAATCACGATCCTAAATCGTAGGATCATACATAATCGCGATCCTGAAGCACAAATTGATCCAGGATCGTACAGAATTATTTTCGTAGTAGGATCGTAGTAGGATCAGTAGGATCGGTAGGATCAGAATAGAATCGATAGGATCAGAGTAAAATCGGAGCAGGATCGAGGGAAACTTTAAGAGGTCTTAACTTTTGACTTGGATTGAACCATAGGACGTAAAATATATCAAGTTGAAGATCGTTCAGAGATCTATAATTACCACCTAGTTTTAAAATCCAAAAAGATCATTTAAGGTCTTTTTGGGGCAAGAAGATTTTATCCTTTTTTTTAGTAGAATTAGGGTAGGATTTGGAGATTATTTAAATATATGTTTAATTATTTTTGAGTTAGGTTTTAATCAAAAATATTCTGCCATATCTTTTCCTTAAAATGATCAATTTTTAGATGTCTATTGTCTAGTATACTGCGAAGTCAACAAGTCTTTAGAATATTATTGTTGGCGTTCATATTCAAATCAAAGGATTCAATAGTTTCTGCTACATATGTTAGGTGCTTTGTGTTAGAGCAATCTTGCTCCAAGCATTATTTGCTTTTGATGCTTGGTTAAATAAGTTTAAGTTAGGAAATATTGGTGATATAACATAAATGTTGAGTAATAGGAAAGTCCAGGTATGAAGACTTAGCAAGGAAGGACCAAGAAGGGAGTCTTAGCAATGAAGTCCCGGAGGCACGACCACTTGGCAAAGGAGACTTAGCGTGACAAAGCCAAAGGAAGTACTTGAAGGCAAGTGCAAGAATGAGGAGTCATGGGCTAAGGAGCATCCAAGGGCGTGAGGCCGAGAGAAGTTAGTTGAATGCTGAGTTTATGCTAAGGGAAAGCTAAAACCTGAGTATTCAGGCATCTTAGTCGATTGGTCATGGTATCAGTCGACCGATTTGTGATTTGCGAAGTCACAGAAAGATCAGTCGACTGCTAAGCTTCGGCAGTCGATTGGACTAGTTGACTGGCCCAGGTACCAGTCGATTGGTAAGTGACCATTGGATGCTGAAGACAAAAAATCTCGCAAGATCTCAAAGCCGTTGAAGCCCATATGTCGACTGATGCTCACACCAATCGACTGATGTTGGGAAAACATATAAAAGTTGTTCTTGATGCTTGGAAAACTCACTTGCTTTTCTTAAGTTTGATTTTCATTCAAGTGCACTCCAAGTTTCTGAGTTTATCATCTCTTTCTCAAAAACTCACTCTTTACATCTTGTAAGAGGAAGAGGACATCTTGTAAGGGTTTCTCCACCTTCGTGCTTGACTCGAGAAGGAGAAGACTATATTGGAGCTTTCATTGGGTGTGTGTGTGACCTTGTTTTAAGGAGGTGGAGACCAAGTAAACAAAGGAATTAGTATTGCTCTTATTTCATTTCATTATAACTTTTGTTTCTTTTGCTTCCGCAAACAAATTTGTAGGTGAAAATTCGAAGAAAGGGTATTCCCCCCCTAGCCTAACACAAGATCCTAACACTTTGTTGGCCTTTAAATTAGATCATCTATAAACGAATGGAATATTCTTGAAATTGAATATGATTATTATTATTGTGTTAATAGAAATTTTATATTTCTTCATATAATTATTATTGAGTAGTAGTACTATTATGCGAGAATGATAGTTAAATTACTAGTTAATTTAAATTTATACATTGTATAATGTAATTTGAGATGTTGATGGTAAATGATTAAATATATGTTCAAAATTAGTAATTTATTTATATGTAAATAAGTTTTTTGGATATTTTTCTAATCATTAATAATATATTATGAAATTTTAATGATTTTTCGTAGGATCATACGATTCTACGATCCAATCTCGACCGATCCAATCCTGACCCCAAATAAATCCTGCATAGGATCACTATTCCACAAACTATGGTTACAAGTACCTTGCTGCATACGTGAAATTTGACATAATCTGATTTCGAGTCTCGAGTCAAAAGTTATGCCCCATTGAAGTTCGAGGGGTCATGTTGAGTTAATCTTGTATCTGTCTCTCCAGGTTGGAAAGAAATCATCCTCAATTTCACAGTAGCCACATAAGCATTCACCAAATAAGGAGTCAAGTGCTTTATATTGAAGATATCAGACATCTTCATGTGACTAGGAAGGTGCAACATGTAGACATTATTGTTAATCTTTTGAAGTATCTCACATGGTTCCACCCATAAACAATCTTGAAATGACTCAAACCTATGGTCTTGTTTCTCAATCTGTTGTAGGCAAACTCTACTTGATGCAATGCCAAGTCCCACTATTTTTAGCTTAGTTCGTATTAGACACCTTAGAATATTGCCTATCTGAACATTTGTATGGGGTGATCGACACTATTAAAGTTTAATTATATTCCTAGTTTTCCCCATAAGCTTTTCAAGAAATTATTGATAAACTTGGTATTGTTGGACCCTTGTGGACCGGTTAGAGGAGTTGACTTTAAACTAAAAAATAGCAAAAAAAACCTTTCTCGTGCACAATTAAACCAAACACAAATTAAGATTCAAAATGAAAGCAAATAAGGAAAAGGCAGACTCCATATTTTATTTGGATTAGTGCACAATTAAACCAAACATAAATTAAGATTCAAAATGAAAGCAAATAAAGAAAAGGCAGACTCCATATTTTATTTGGTTTGCAACCAGGGAGGTTGCTAATCCAAGGTAATAGCAACACAATACAATTCTCCATCGATACAGGCGGAGAAGCATCTTACAAGCGTTGCAGCACCGAACTTGTTACAACACTTTCACAATTAGAATACACGTGTTTGGAATGAATAGAAGTGAAGTGGAATGAAGAAATGGAGCTTTATTTATAG
>JBAMIB010122464.1:3377-13879 GCA_037177415.1 Kaempferia rotunda
ATAAGTTAGGATTGACAAATATTTGGTAAATGAGAAAGTCTCAAAATAAAGTCTCTTAGAACGAGAAATCTCAAAGGTTAGTCCTCTTGGCAAAATAAGAAAGCCCTTGGGAATGATCTCTTAGTAGAAAAGTTTAACTGAAATTGAATTCTATGACTGACATGTATTTTGGAATTTGAATAGACTTATATGAAGACTTGGTCTTATGGTTGTTTCGATGTTGTAGCATACTTATAGTTAAATGATCTAGATTAGTTTCTCAATAATTAAAATATTTTTATTCATAAGTCAATTAAAATTGTACCGGATGGAAAAGTGATTATCCTCATCCTCATCAGTGGATTGATGATAAATTCATCCAACCCTACGGCTCAATAATATCTATTAAGAATCAACTTATGTGTGAAATAAATTAGATGTAAATATAGTTGGCGTAAATGTTGATATTGTTCATTCTAAACAATCCAGTATTATCAATTCTATAATAAAATTCAATAAATAAATTATGAGAGACATTTTAAATTTAGCACATTATATTAACCTTTATATGGAGAAGACACACAAACACTCATGCAATTAACTAACAAGATTAATAAACTATGATAGGTCGGCAGTGATCAAGTGAAAAAAAAATAGATAGTTTGATGCGCTCGTTACTTTTTCAACTAAATCTTTAAGAATATTTTCTTTTGATTTTTTTTTTCCAGATTTCTCAAGATTGAACCATAATCCTGATAAATTAATAGATAAATTTTTCTTAATAAATATTTGATCTACAAATATTAGACTAATGGATCGTCTACTATAGAACATTGGTAGATTTAATTGTTTAAAATTGTTCTCACCATAGATAAAATTACAAGATTTTTTATAAATCATTCTAATAAATTAAGCAGAAAGTTATAAAATAGCATGTAGCATCCTTTAGCATAGTAAATTTGTTTGTTTCAATATAAATAAGCATACATCATGTATAAATTTAATATTATCTCCATGAGATACCCATTAGTTAAAGGATAACAAATTTACTGTAATATAACTTAAAAAAATTCTTAACCATGTAATGTTCTATTATCAACCCAACTTATATGGTAAAAGATGAAATTGTTCGCTCCCAGCGCCCCCGTCAACCCGTCCCAGGTTAACACGGAGAAGATAAATCACAGGTAGCTACTAGCCATAAGTGCAAATTTACCTGAAGATAGACATCTAATTAAGATGAGGATAATCACTTTTACCATCCGGTACAAATTTAATATTAAATATTCAACCCCAAACTAATATGAATAATATTAAAAAAAATTAAAATTAAAATCTCAAATGAAATACAATTTCTAAATGTATATAAATTAAATCTAACTAATAAATGAAAAAAAATTATTTATCTTAGAATTTCGAACAAAATTCAAACACCCAAATTATAAAAAATAAAATAAACATTCAAGCGATATATATAATACCTCCTTTTACTATTTTATTTTCTTTTATGACGTAATTTAAAATTTATAAAGGACATCATCTTTTTCTTTAAAAACGTCATTAAACTAACAAATGTCATGTGTACTCAAAATGTCATTAAACTAGCAAATGCCCTAGTTGCAAAATTTCTTCTTAAATGTAATCAAACGGATGTTTTTAGCACAAAAATAGAAGATCCAACATATTAAGCTCAGGACTAACATACAAAAACCAAAAACAAAAGTGGATAAAAATATTTTACAAAGGTTTAAAACATATTTTAAACAACAATTTAAACCCCCTTTTTCCTTCCAAGAACACCAAGAGGTAACAAGGACGACACCCTTGTCATGACCCAAAGCTTCCAAGCCTTTGAACAAAAAGGAGAGGAAAGATTACAGGGAACTATACACCCAAGTAAACGGAACAAATCACCAAAGAACACCCAGTAGCATAACATATCCAGCATCTGAAATTGCCAACAAACCTGCATTTGGAATGCACCTGCCTCCTGTTTGCGAAATTGCTGCGTTACTTAAACAGGTATGACATCGTTTGAAGTGTCCTCACAACTCAACACTATCCCCTCGATACTCGCTGGGAGGATGCAACCGGTCCATTGGCATCCAGTGCAAACTGGTTCGTGGGGAGGAACAAGCATAAGCACATTCGCATTCCTTCGAACAACTCCCAGCACACTCACAGTGCTGCCTTCCTTGATATGCCTGCAAACACAAACATGACCAGAAACACCAGTTGGTGGCGACTTGAGATCATGATTTTCACATCACAATTTACATTCCAGCTTAATGTTCAGTCAAGTATGTGATTAGGAAAGAACTTCTACCATCTCTGGTAGAAGAATTAGGGACAATGAACACATGAAATAGCAGCTAAAACAGAAAATTTCTAATCCTTCAAAAGAATTAGATTACCCTTCTTTGACGCGCATTACACGATCATCACTTGAAAGATTCCTCTGCGCCAGCCATTGAAGAAACTCAGGAGAGGACTCTTTCTTGCTCGGGTCAATGTTTAAAACTGTAGACTCGCTGACATATGTAGTTATCTTTGCACCATAGCCAGTCTTTACCAATGCTCTTAATCCAGACTGGAAATCTGAAATGTAGAAATCAACTACATGCCTCTGCCAAAAGTTACACGCCAAATTCAGTAAAATCCAGGGAACCAAAAAGAGTAGCAGAAGTTGCTTCCAGAGTGACATTTATTTCAAGCACATGAGTCAGCTGAATAATCTATATGCAAATAATGATAGATAAGCAAACAGTTGACTTCATTGTTGAAGGGCTTTATCAGATCAAAGGATGTAAAAATAGACTGAAAACCAATCACTCACTTCTGTTGCTCTAAGACCCCAAGTAAAACGGCGGTGCTGTGGATTGGCCGGCTTAGAGTTCCAACCCCTGTACTCATATAAACTTGTAGATGTGTACACACATCTAGGTACTCTTGTAAAAGTTGATTCTAGGGGAACACTTCCACAGGTAACAATCTGCAAATTATTTATGGAACGCAAATAGGCATGAACATAAATATATACGGAACGGAATGACTTGCACCAGTAACAAACATCTATATAGAACTACATGATCTTTCTATATAGTTATAAAAAAGTCATAAGTTGGTGGCATAAAAAAAAGGTCATAAGTTGGTGGCAAGTGAAGCTTATGATATTTGCCATTGCAGTATCTGGAATTGCTAACCTGCATGCTGATTAATAGCTTCTCCAAATACACTTTACCATAAAACCTTTAATTAAAACAATGCCTATTTAGAGAATGTATGGCACACATTTAACATACTAAACACGGGAATTTATTAATGGTGCACATCTGACACTGATGACTAAGGTCATTCCCATCACATGTAGAGAGAGAGACAAGGCCAGAAAATTTTGGATTACACTTTTAAAACTAGGAACCATCAATTGCTACAATACCGAATACTTTGTATGATTAATGAACTGTAGTTTGTAGGGTATGTTAGTTTCATATCTGCTTACAGATAATTTCAACCGTATGAATGAGCAATTTTCCATCTTGAATAAAACCATATGAATTCTCATATTTACTCTGAAAGAAATTTTTTCCATTTGATGATGACAAGCACTACCCATTTTCAGTTCAGAGGGATGATTCTAAACTCAACTGAAACAATTCACCATCTTAATCAAGAGAAATGGTTAATGAGATAGTGTCTTAGAAAAAGATAAGCCAACCAACATACTTGGTAGAAAGAGGCAAGCGATTGCAATATTAGGCAGAGTAAAACGGATCCAATATGCCAAAATCATCATTGATTCACTTTATATTCATAAAATGAAGGAAACCCTAATTCATGCAGCTAAATGAAATCAAGGTGTTGGTCTAGTTGGAAGATACCTACCCCAGAGACTTTGATGAATTGACCATCTTTTGCAGTTCTTAGCTCGGTATCAGGATAGCTGGCAATGAAATGTGTCAAAGCTCTTCTTCCCCAACAAAGGTTTCGAATAGAAAGTCCTGCTACAACATGGACAAGCATCATTAATAACAAGAAGAGCATTATCAACAGCACCAAGAATAATCAAGGAGTCCAAAGATCTCATTATCAAAGCCCAGAGTGAATTACCATTAGAAGAAAACTTATCTTCTTTGTTGATAGTAGTAACAGCCTGTTTGTATGCAGTTGAAGTGCTATGCATCTTTACTGAACCACTGGATTCCAATGGACCAGAAACTTTACGAAGGGCTGCAGATGAATTTAGTGGACCCGAAGAAACAGGACCCGAGGTTATGAGTCCTGTTGTAGGGAGAGAAAGGGGACCGGAATTATGGGAGACTGTCAAGTTGGTTCCTCCAGATTGCTGACCAGATAATTTTTTCGTAGAATCACTCTGTTTGTTAAGAGGTCCAGAATTGGACTTCTGCCTATTTGAGCTTCCAGTCCCTGGTACTGAAATTCGACCAGGTGATTGGCTGGACCGGTTGCTAGAGTTGGGAATGACAGGCCCAGAATAAGAGGCAGCACCTCCAAATGAACCTGTCTTGCTAGGAACATTTGTCACCGGACCAGACTTTCTTGACCTTGAGTTATCTGTTGGTATGTCAAACATCTTTCCAAGCTCTCCAGATTTCTTAACATCTCCTCCAGTGTATGGCATGGCCACAGAACTCATAGTTGGAGGCTTCTCTTTTGGCTGCCCAGGGCGGCCTGATACATACAACCCATTGCTGAGTTGATGTGATGGGAATCTAGATCCCATTGAGTTTTGCCTATATGCTCCTTCAACCTCTCTGGATCAAGTGCATACTCAACTCATAAAGGTTGATATGGATATATGCAGCAGCAACTCCAAGTCACATTGAATTATAATAGGAAAAATATTTATTCCGCTGGAGCAGACATGATGCTTTAACAGGAGGGATACTCAAGAAAACTTCCAATAAATATGTTTAGCAACATTAGACAATTATGAAAAAATAATGTAAAATATGTCGATAACACTTCATGTTTAGGATATATTTAATACAAAAACAAAAACAAAGCCCACTAAAGCACAATTTATCAAATCTACATGACTAATTAGATCACATCTTAGTTTTTGATGCATTATTTCAGATATTAATGATAAGATGGATACGCTTATACTCTATTCACAGCTCAGTATGTGCTGGGAACTAAAGCTACAGTGCTTTAAAATGAGGAATGCATTTTTGCTCTTTTACAAGATAATATAGGAACAGAAAGCAACATAAATGAGTTGGATCAAGGAAGGGTTTACACAATCCTAAGGTACCTCAGTCTTCCTCCAATTATCCAATTACCCTCCGTGTTCTCCAGCAGATTCCTTACAAGATCATGTCTCTAACAATAGGCTTGGTATGATGAAATTGTCAGTATGGCTGGGGAATATGTAGTACGAACCTCACTTTCACTACTGAACACTCAAGAATTAATTTTAAACAGCAATGACCAATAAATGAAATTCTGTTGGACTTAGCTGACATTAACATCTAATCCTTGTTCATCATGTCAGGTTGCAGCTTGTGTGCTCCTAAACTAATTGTTGAAATTCTTGGCTAACCCATTGCTTCCTCTCTCACCATTCTCTGATGGGCACAATTAACAAACTGAGACATGATCCACGAATGGAGCTTCTATCCTGCTAGGCGAACTACAAACAAAATGATGAATAATTATTCAGATATTGAAGAGGGAAATATCAGATAATCTTCAGGGAGATTCTATGTGCATATTAACAGTTTATGATTTGTTTTCAGATCTTATTGTAACTCCATACAGTTGTCTCCTCACATCTACTTTTACAAGACATACAAAGTCAATGATTACATAGTTTGACAAGAAGAATCAATTGAAATTTATTTGTTTAGATCGTGAATCTCAATCCAAATTTCTTCAATAGAAAGTCAATATTCCAGATTATTCAAAGGAATATCATATATACATCTAAATTTATGGTGCTCTAAATTTTATAACTATGAGGCCGTTAGCGTAACATATATTGAACTAATTAAAGATATGTATGAAGATGTAACAATCAGAGTAACAAAAACATTTCTAATAAAGATAGGGTTACATCAAGGATCAACTCTAAATTCCTATATTTTTACACAAAATTATAGACAAACTCACTATACACATTCGCATGTTGTTTTTGGTAAATAAAACACGTGAAGAAGTAAATGTTAAACTAGAATCTTGACGAAAACAATAGAAGGAAAAAGTTTTAGGCTTAGTAAAATAAAAATAGAATATATAGAATTTAAATTTAGCAATATTTGACATCATGAGACAATCATTATAATAGGAGATGATGAATCAACTACATAGAACTGAGAGCTTTAAATATTTAGGATCATTTGTACAAAACGATGGAGGAATTAAGAGAGATGACTTATATAGAATATAAACAGGATGGTTAAAATGGAGGAGAGCGTTCGGTGTCTTATATAATCGTATAGTATCTCGAAAACTTAAAAGAAAGTTCTACAAAACCGTAGTTAGACCAACGAATGTTGGGCTATGACTCGAATGTATGAGCAGAAGATGAGAGTTGCAAAGGATGTTAAGATAGATGTGTGGGCATATGAGGATAGACAGAATAAGAAATGATCGCATTAGAGAGAAAGTTGAAATTGTATTTATTGAGGAAAAACTCCAAGAGACATGTTTAAAATGGTACAGACACGTACTTAGACGATCAATAACGATAAACATGCACATCAAACGAGGAAGATCAAAAAAGACTCGATTAACCATAATAAAATAAGATAAAATTTATTTAACTATCGGTAATGATATATTAGGGGATAGCGCCGAATGACGTAAAAGAATCCATATAGTCAATCTCACTTAGCGGGATACATCTTAGTTATTGTTGTATATAGTAATTCCTTCGACTAAATCTTTTGGATCTTAGTATAAACGGAAACATTTACCCTAAGATAGGCTAAGAAGCCCATTTCCCAATAACACAACAATAATGATCTTCCAAGTTATTTATTAATGGAAATGTAATTTATCCAAAAGAAATGTAACTTAGTAAACCAATACTTTTGTTAGTTGATTGGATGAACGAATTTTGTTCATAGAATAATTCCTATTGATCCAATGAAAAAAATCTACCAAAACATCTTGTTCTCAATCCCACTTGTGAAACCAACACATCATGTTTTTTAATGGATGAAGATTTATTTAATTATTTCTAATATCAAAATATTAAACATATTAATCCATAAGTTTATGCCTATTATGTGACTCTTGAGTTATTAGTCTGTTCTAATAAAATACTCTACCTACTACATCTTTAAATTTTACTATAAAAAATGCTGAAAGCACAAGCAGCCCCAGATGAGTCAGTACATAATATTATGTGTCCATATGCAAGGGGAATATATAATTACAGAATAGATAGTGGATAAGGAAAACAAACTTAGAGATCCTTTTTCTATTGAGACATGAAAAAGTACATAGATGAAAATTAATAAATGGTACAAGAAAATTATGAAGAGAACACTGAATATTTGCTTCTTCCCACCTATGTGGATGAAATAATCTTAATTACATAGTTTAAAATATCATTTCGGAGTTTCAGTTTGACCAGAACGATATGATTACAATACCGTATGGTGTCGTACCAATATAATTTCGGTATCTTTTTTAAATATAAAATATATTAATAAAAAACATATTTTTTAATATAAATATGAAAAATAAAAAAATATTATATTTTTAAAAAGAAATAAATCCAAGATTGCAGGAGCCGTTGTGATCCCGTGGGGGCCTTAGTGACACTATGATAGGGGCCACTGTGATCTTGTAGCGACCTCCAAGGGGTATGCAGGGGTCGTCGTAAACCTATGACGACCTCATTGAGGTCGCAGCGGGATTGCAGTGCCTTCGCAACTCCGCAAAAATAGTGTAATCCAGTGGTAACCTATTGTGTTGGTGCCGAGCTGAACGACAAATTCAGCCTATTTTGCCCAGGACAGAACGAAATTTTAAACCATACTTCATAATCACGTAAACAAGCTTATTACTTTATGCTCGATAATGATAACATTAGGAATCTCTACTTCAACTAATTAAATTACATATATTGACCTTTCTACTGTTTAGCCAACTAAAGCCTTATCCCTAAATGGTCAAGTCATGAACCATTAGTAGTTCAGTTAGTTAAAACCTCATTTCTGCTGGGATCCACTTCTTCACAAACCAAACCGGAGCTTTAAATTTAGACAAGATCTCCAAAGGAAGCATGATTTGTAAGATTAAATTTGATCTTTAAGTTTGAACTTTTCTCAAGTTCGATCTTAAAACAAATTTTCACCTGATTTAGATGTGAAAGAGAGATGCACGACAGCCTGTTTTGCAGCATAATCTAGCTGATGCCCAACTTATCTTGTTTAGATATGCAGACCAAACGATGGTTGATATATTTAAAGTTTGAGATTGAAGCTTGATAGTTACTCAAACTGGAGCCTAATAACAAGTTCCTGAGCACATTTTGTCCAGATTCCTTGGAGCACCAGAACAGGTCAATCGCTTCATCGCCATCCTCTTTGCCACTCTTAATATTCTCTTTGATCTGGTGCCGCTATCAAACTCCCCGCTGCGTAGAAATTATCCACAAGACGGGAAATATTACTGACGATCATGAAGAAAAAAGAACACAAAAAAAATTAAACAACAGAAACAAGAGAATGGAAACGGCTAATTACCCATTCGCATTGGTCAACTGGCGTTCGTTTGAGATAAAACAAAGCTATAAATCCAGGCACACGATAAATCCAACCATTTATATCATCAACTAAAACAAATTTTAAGACAAATTAGTAAATCTTCCTATATTCCAATTAAACAAAAAACCCGACCTTTCTCACTATCCAGATTTCAATCTGACTAGCCACACACAGGGAACTCATCACACGGCCTCACCATAACGAAGGACTCCACCACCAACATAACAAATCTCAAAACGCAGACTGGCACACACACAAATAACAAAATCTAGCAAATGGATACTTTTCACATACCTAGAGAGCGCAAAGCGCAGATTGATGCCTCCCCATCAAAACGATGAAAAAAAAACGAATGCGACGATATTCTCCAGCCACAATCGACAGGTTCCCCCGTTCTCTCCTAGGTATGCTGCCACTGGAGCAGTTTCTTCCCCCCACACCAGCACACCGCCAATCCGCCATAAAGGGCGCAGACAAGGCAGTAAAACCCTCGCCCCACCTCCCGATTTGTGCCGTCCCTTTCATTCGAAAGGACTAATTTCGTCCTTACTGTCGAAGATACTACCAGAACGCCACGCTGCATTCATTTTATCAACAATTACAATGAGATGACCAATCTACCCCCAATCTCCGAGGGAAATCACTACTTATGTTGTATAATTTTTATCATTTCTATCCGTTGCGACGTCCCATTGGAGAGGGAGCTGTGTAAGGGCAACCATTCTTAAATCTCATAAATATATATATCCAAATTTTATCCAGCATAACACCCATGCGTGATACGCATAGACGACGCTCGCACGAGGGCGCCCTTCATGAATGGAGGGCGTCCTCCCACCTCCGCGCATTAGTGTCGTCCATGCGTGTTGCTTCATGAGTGTTGTGCAGGGTAAACCTATATATATGTGTGTGTGTGTGTTGCTTCATGAGTGTTGTGCAGGGTAAACCTATATATATGTGTGTGTGTGAGTGATCGTGGCCGACTATTGATGTGACCTCCTGACATAGCATTAAATTAAATTTTTTAAAGTGTCTCATCTCTCCTACATGCAGACTCTATTAGAGCAATCTAGGTGCTCTGTCCTATGTTATGATTTTTGGGTAAAAGTTTAAACTATGATTATTATTATATTTGATATACATTGTGAGTGTGCATGATACAAGTACAACAATTGAAGTCCAAGTAGAGGCTTGCCGTTGTAAGTCCAATAGGGAGCCTTGACGATGTGAGCCCAAGTGTGACTTAGCAATAGAAGACCCGATAATAAAAATCGAGGCCAATGAAAGCTCTTGAAGGTCAGGCGTGAAGAATGGGGAGCATCCGAGGGATGCAAGACTGATGGAGGATGCTAGAATGTTATGTCTAGGTTGATCAGGCGAGGATGAGTGCATGAGAGACTTATACTCGGGGTAAAACTGATGTGAGGGTTTTGACTAGTCGACTGGTGCATGTACCAGTTGATTGGTGGGTGAGTCGACTAGTCAGTCGACTGAGAGCAAACAGAATGTCTCTGTTCGCTCAAGTCTTGTGGAGCAGTCGACTAGTATCGAGCCGTTAGGGTGTAACGGTTGAATTTCACTAAGGACCAGTCTACTAGTAAGTATGTCAATCGACTGGTGACGTGAAACACACTTGGGTGTTTTCACCCGAACTCTATTTAAGATAGCTCGAGAAACTTGAATAAAATTGATAAAATAGAGGTGGTTAACTCATATATATTAGTAGTCTTCCAAGCTCGAATGTGTGGTCAAGAGATTGTGGCGAGCTTTCTTTACCCA
>JBAMIB010122992.1:0-13866 GCA_037177415.1 Kaempferia rotunda
TTGTTTTCGTTTGTTTAGTTTATATTCCGCTGCATAAACTAACAAGTGTAGGAAGACAACGACGATTTGGGGTGACGAGCTATTCACCCCCTCTAGCCCCGTACGATAGGTCCTAACAAGGTTGTTTCTTCTCTAGTTCGTGAGTTCGTGAGATGGACGAGAGAACATGTTCGTATGGATACCATAAAGCCGTGAACATCCTGATCGCGCTAAGATCCGCAAATAAGAAAAAAGGTTGTTGTTGGGATTGTAAAGGACACATAACAAAGGTAACTACATAATCTATTATATAGAATAGGAAAATGAGTTGATGGTATTCACATGGATCTCTTGAGAGATCCGAATTTTCCGCTGCGTTATTGTGTGTTTATGTGATTTTCGCGCATAAGATCCCTACATTCAGTTCCTATAGATTTCTGAAGTTCAAATATGTAATCAATTATTTATTTTGACTTTTGAAGGTGTTAAATGTATTAACGAAGAATCGGCCAAAATATCTATGTTGGGCCTATATGAATCAATTCAAGCTCACGCATGGAGATTTTTGCCGATTCATCTTTATTATATTTTTATAGCTCTGAGAAGCCGAAATAAACAATGGATAATATATTTGAACTCATTGCAATCTCAAAAATTCACAAAAACTGAAATGAGCTCAATAGAATTTGCAAAAACTTCTACGTTGAGCCTGATATTAAATCATATCATGCCCAAATCCATATCGGGCTTAACATTGGCTTAATTTAATTCATATCAGAACCACACATAAGAGTTTAGGATATTATGGTATTAAAGGAATTAATGAAATTCTGATACTAAGGAGTTAATTCAATTTAATTAACTAGCATAATTAATCTAACTATTCTAATTAATTCAATTTAATTAATCTAACTAATTTAACTAATTTAAGTTAACTCATTAATTCAATGTAATTTATCTAATCATCCAAATTAAACTAACTGATCTAATTAATTCATTTTATTTAATCTTATTAATCGAATTAAACTAACTAATCTAATCCATATAATTACCTTAACTAACCTGATTAATCTAATTAATTCAATATAGTTAATCTAATTAAGCAACTTAACATAATTAATCTAATTAACCAAATTAATCTAATTAATTTAATATAATTTGTAAGGAGTTCAAATTATAATAATTAGCTTATTTAGATTAGTTAGTTTAATTCAATTAATTAGATTAGTTAAGTTAATTTAGTTAATTAGATAGATTAAAATAATAAATCTAATTGAGTTAATTAGAATAATTGAATTAGATTAATTAGGATAGTTAGATTGAATTATCAATCTTATAATTTAAACTTCTTGTAAATTATATTAAATTAATTAGATTAATTTAGTTAATTAGTTTAGTTACTTTAATTTAGTTAATTAGATATGATTAATTATGTTAGTTAAGGTAATTGTATAAATTAGATTAGTTAGTTTAATTTGGTAAATTAAATTAGTTAGCTTAATTTAGATAATTAGATTAATTATATTGAATTAATGAGTTAAATTAGGTTAGTTAGATTATTTAAATTAATTAAATTAGAATATTTAAATTAATTAAATTAGAATATTTAAATTAAGTTAGTTAGTTTGGTTAATTAGATTAATTAAATTAGTTTATTAGATTAATTATCTCCTTAACACTATAATATCCTAAACTTCTACGCGTGAGCCTGATATGAATTATATCAGACCCACGTTGACCTGATATGGAATAATATCAGACCCAACGTGGAGATTTTTGTCATTCTTGACCGAAATATATTGATGGACGTAGAGAACTCCTATAATCCTATTGGAGAAATGATACTCTGAGTGAAACTTTGGCACGAAAATCTCAGAGAATGAGTCATCCTGTCTACGTACAAAAATTGACATGGTGGTAAGAGAGAAATCGCTACTCTCATCCCCGATTTCTCCGATTACCCACTCAAACCCTAATAACCTCGCGACTTCACACAAACTCCCTCTCCGTCTCCTCCGATTTCTCTTCCACGCCGCAGCCCCTTCTCATTCTCCTCCGATTTCTCATCCACGACGCAACAACTCTCTCCTTTTCTCTTCCGCGCCCGAAGCCACCCCCAACGAGGCCGCGTAGCTCCTAAAGCTCCTCCATGCAGCGTCACCGCGCCTCTCCTCCGAAATCTTTTCCACGCCACAGCAAATCCTCTCCTCTCCTCCGGTTTCTCTTCCGCGCCCGAAGCCTCACCTTCGACCACCACCCCCAGCGACGCCACTAGCCCCTAAATCTGCTCCACCAGCTGTCCGTGTCAAAACAGGTTTGGTTTTTGTTAGTGGTAAATTTTCCTTGGCTAAAATACTTGTTGTTTTGCCTATATTCGTCGGCTCTTGCATTTTTTTCTTCCTTATAGAGGAAATAAGATGTTCAAGTGGTATATCGTCGGCTCTTGCATTTTTTTTCTTCCTTACAGAGGAAATAAGATGTTCTGGTGGAATGCTATAGGTATTTGCTTGTTAGGACTTCTTTTAATAACCCACGTTTTCTGTCATAATTTCCAATTGGATGATCCATTAATCTATTTATGTTGATTAATTAGCTAGGCTGCAAAAATTTTGTGTTTGATGGTACTAGGAAGCCAGGAAGGTTTCTAAACATTACATCAATCATGTTGCTACTATCACTAAACCATATGTTTACAAGCTGAAGATTGCTTTAAGGCCTTACACAAAACGTGTAGTTCGAACTTACAGAAAGTTCCATAAATCGACAACTACCTATCACCGATAGGTATTCATATTTGTCTGCTAAAACTTGTGTATGCTTTGACACTCTATCCATCAAATATATGGACACTATTACTTGGCATGATGCAATATAAACATTTGACTTGCAATGTTTCATTGTCGTTAAGACCTCCAAAACATTTCTTTTTGGAGTATGGGGATCCTTTTCTTCTTATTGATGATCTACAATCACTTTGGCCCTTCCTGATAATCTTCCATATATATAACAAATTTTAAATTTCAGTCTTGGCTCATTTGAGCATTTAGGGTAGGAAATTTTAAGGATGATTTAGGTTCCTTTCCTGATATCCTTTTCCCTACTTTTGTCTAGATATCCCTACGCTAGGGTAGAATTTTTCCATTTCGTATGTTAGTCATAAAGAACTTGAACAATTCTTCCCAAAGCATAGTGCTCTATTATATATGTTTGCAGCATCAGGAACAAAGGAACAAATTTTCATGTATGCCAGCTCTTCATCATCAACATCTTTTACTCGAAGACGGATGCATGATGAAAAAGGTGAAATTCCCCATATATTATGTTATTGTGGGTTAAGAGATACTCTTTGGACATCATGGAAGGAAACCAACCCAAGAAGACGATTTTTTTCATGTCCAAAATTTAGAGTAAGTTTTATTTATATAAAATCATTTCAAAACCAACTGTATTTTAATTATTAAGTTTCTTCGATATTCAGGAAAGGGGATGTGGCTTCTTCTTATGGCATGACCCAGAATTGTCAGAGAGAACTAAGACAATTATTAATGAACTGAAGAGGGATAACAAAAAATTACAGATGGAGCTTAGTGAATTGAAGAAATGTAATATGTACATCGAAAGTGCAGTTGATTGCAATGATCTCCTGGAGAATGTGAACAAATCTGTTACTATAAAGTTGAGTGATGAAATATGTTCACTAAATAGAAAGTTTAGAGTTGCGATCGCCGTTGTTATATTTACTTGGATTGTAATGATTTTGAGGTGGTTGATGTAATTTTCTATAAGCAAATAACAAGTAATGGATTTCTTTTAAAGTTTAGAGTTTGGAATGTTTGAAGTAATGTTTGTTTTGAAAATCAAAATCATTGGGAGAAGGTGGCAGCAGGGCACCATTATCGGGTAACATTTGTTTTGAATGCTCAATTAAATTAGATGTCAATTTGTATAGTAGATAAGAATTTTTAAGAAAAACCTTGGCATGAATGTAAATCATGGAATGTAATCTCCTGTTTAATCATGGATTCATCTGATAGGATATCTCGGATTGAAATTTTGCCACACAAAAAGCTTATTTGCGATCTTTTGGAGGTTTAAAATCATGAAAATCATAGAACATCTCAAAATATGTCCTTTTGGAATTCCACAAGGTGCACATTTATTTAGTTAAATTTTTATGACTTAATCTATTTTCCAAACACAAACGCGAGTTTATCCTTTCAGACACTTC
The DNA here is from genome assembly GCA_037177415.1 of Kaempferia rotunda. NCBI lineage: Eukaryota > Viridiplantae > Streptophyta > Magnoliopsida > Zingiberales > Zingiberaceae > Kaempferia > Kaempferia rotunda. Next base: position 4,208 of record JBAMIB010122992.1, read on the forward strand.
CATATCACACCTTGTAAGTCACAAGTTTAAAGAAGTTCAAGATAAACACAGAAAATACAAAAGTATGATAACATCTGGAGCAATGAGCCATATCAAATGAATTTGAAGGAAAAGTATTCGTGAGCCATCACATGTATTTTATACAGGACACGATTACAAACTAGTCAAATGAATCAAAGTATTCGTTTGCTTAAAAACCCAATTGCTCAAATGAAAAGTTGGAAATGGAATAAAGAAGATAATAACAAACTTAGGAGTAAGGAGAACCAAATGCTTCTTACATATACATCTACTCCATACACATGCATCCAGGCCATGAGTTAAATACTTAGTTGTACATACACCACATCCAGTATCAATACCAGTTCAGACAGTTAGATTCTTCATTCCAGGAATCAGATTTTGCATCAGTTTTACATAAGCACCAACTCCATTTGGGAGCATGGTACCTCCACTCGGAAAGAAGAATTTGTCACCTTCTTTCCTAAGCCAGTGTTGATTTGATTTTTCGTTGTTTATCCAATCATAAGGAACATTCCTAAAGGACAAAATAAAGAGAAGCTAATCTTTCAAGACATGGTAATATGAAGGCCATCAGCAAACACTACTACATTTATTGAAAGAAATACAAGATGAGAAAATGGACATACAGAATAGCAAAGAGGATGTACCTGTACCAACATTCTCCTTTGCTCTTTGGCCATCGGATTGGTGGTTTATATCCAACGGGAGGAGGAACCAAGCATTCTTTCCTGTCAACCATTCGTGGGCAATGCCGTTCCATAAAAGTAAGCCTATATTTACCATATTTCTTCCATCTCTGAAAAGGAAAAAAGAGAACAAAACATCCTCTGTGAAAATAAATGGTTAAACTAGAGTGCAGTATTTCAAGCTAATCACTCAAAATAATTATTTTCTCCTATGTAGACAGTAAAACAACTAGAAGCTTGAAGAGAACATATATAACATTGACAATTATGACACAGTTATCTCACAGTACAGTTATCTCACATTAGATGGAATAAATCTTTGTAAAGAATCTAAAATATACGCTTCCATAGCAACGTCATAGAACCTAGTCGTTGAGACTATAACATGCTAGCAAAGGGAAAAGCATTCTTCAAAATTATATGAGAAAAGAAAATTGAACAAAAACATGAACACAAATTGTTAAAAGAAAGCACAACAGCTAGAGATTGACTAGATAAGTTCCTCTAACCCCTTCATTTTCACTTTGAAAATCATTATATCCGGATTTAAATTGAGATTGATTATTTAGTTTTAACAAAAGGCCTTCACTAAATTCTAGCATTAGAGACGGTCAATAAATTACGTACCTTAGGATCCGTGCACGGCGTATAATCTTGATAATCCAAACTGCATTCCGCGAACTCTACATTCTTAAGTTTGAGAGGAGCTACTCTAGTATCATGGTGGGACTGGATTACAGAAGTAGCATCACGCTTAAAGTATCCGTTTTTCTCAGAACCAAAGATGCTTCCAAGATAGAAGGAAAAGCCACAAAGGAATAAAAACGTTATGGTAATTTGGGCAATCCTATAATTCTTGTCAGGATTAACTCCTGGCTTGATATCTTTGTTCTTCATTTCGATCCTTCTAAAATTTAAGGCCTGCAGCAATCAAGTATCATAGTAAAGTAATTCATATGAGATAACTTAGCTAATTTTCCAACGAAAACTGCAGTCTGAAAAGAAAAAGAAAAAACTTGCTAAAACGTTGTGAATGATGCACAAAACAACCAATTTTACAGACAAAATAAACAAATAAAAATGTTGGTAAAATGTACCTGGAGGAGGACGGTCGGAGAGGCCTTCGATCGACCTGTCGTGCAGGTAAAGATAGTTACTTCATGAATCGAAGGATCGTGATGAGCGACGGCGATAACGACCACAAGTCGCAGATCTACCTTCGATGTATCCAAATCTTGCACAGATCTATCCCCGCCTCCCTTTGTTCACCCTCACTCCCCAGTCCCCAACCCCCCACTCGCTGTCACTCCTAAGACTACAAAAAGGCTGAAGAAAAATTTCATTTTGCACCCCAGAATTAAAACAACGTATTATCTAATATTATCTCAAAAATAACTTTAATTTAGCTATTACAGTTTTAAAAAAATATTTTCACACTATTATAAATGTTATACATTGTAGCAATTACTACAGCAAATAGTAACTAACTTTATTTAAATTCTTCTAATTTAATTAAAATTACTATTTATAAAATATCAAGTTATCAATAATGTACAGCTGTATTTAATGAAAATAGGAAAGGTAAAATGTAAAAGTAATTCATAAATGCAAAACAAAAAAAACAAAATAACCGTACGAGGGCACATGCATTCTGCAATCACTTATTTCAGGCCATCTGTAACGAATAAATGCAAAGAGTGTGGGTGGCCAACGAGTGTCAGCCAATGGTTGATGCGCACGTGGCATTCATGCGACGGTGTGGCGTATCAATGCTGTTCCGTGTTCGAAGACACGCAGCTTCTGAGAAACCTAAGCAACCGCCTCTTTGGCGTCTCTGTATATCAGTCCGCCTCATCCCTGGCCTGCGAAGGAAGCAAACAGATCTAGAGCGGCAAAAAGGAGGAGAATTGAGAAAGCAGCAGCGATGGGCTTGAAGGTGCCGACATCTTTCTCCATCATCTCATCGTATCTCCCGTTCCAATCAGATCACGATTTATTTTGACGTCGAGTATATCGAAGATTTTCGGTTTGTGTAGTGAATGATACATCTCGATCCAGATCTCCTTAATTTTTTCGGTGATTTTTATGGATCGTTTCTTTTGAGAAATAATAATTTCATGATAAATGGCCTGCGTTGCATCAGAAGGAGGTCAATCTTTCTTCTCAAATAGGATAAGAGATAGATCTCGCCTCATCTTTGCTCATATTGCTCAATGCATCACACTTGCTGCAGGAGGAGTTCCAAGAATATGCCGACAAAGCCAGGACTTTGCCTAATACTACTACGAATGAGAGTTTGCTGATCATCTATGGCCTCTACAAGCAAGCAACAGTTGGACCAATTAATACTAGTATGCGTTTCCTGCTGCATTATCTTTGGGATCCAGTTTAATATCGTAGATTCGTTTTTGATAGATTTTGCGTGTACTATTATCTTATTTAACTTGCTCCCCAAAGCGTACAATCTTCATAACCATGGGTTATAAGCATAATTGAACCTCTGTTATATTGATGACAATTTTAGTTCATGTTTTAGGGGTATCCAAATTTATATCTTTAGCCCATGCTTTAATCTTTCAATTCATTGAATATTGAAAAGAGAAAATCTTCCTCACTTAAGTTGTTTTCTGTTTTACGTTTGAATGAAATTTCACAAGTTCTAAAACGGTATCATAGTTGGATAAACTCCTTAGCCTACTTTGAGTTTGGAATCATATCTCAAAATATCTTAATAATTAAGATTGATTTGCAGGTCGCCCTGGAATGTTCAACCAGAGGGACAGAGCTAAGTGGGATGCCTGGAAGGCAGTTGAAAGTTTGAGCTACTCTCAAAATTAAATCTTTCTTCACTAAATCATTGTTTTGGATGCTTATTTTCTAGCTTCTTCTTACCTGCAGGCAAATCCCAGGAGGAAGCTATGAGCGACTACATCGCCAAGATCAAACAATTGCTGGAAGAGGCTGCAGCAGCCGAATAAAACTCTGTTTGAGTGGTATGATCTGCTGCCGTAGTGATTGGTAATCTTATTAGCCTTCGCTTGCATCCACCAAATAAATAGTGTTGTTTCTCTTTTGTAACCTGGCTTTGAGCTCACAATCTGTTTCTGAAATCTGTAGCAAACCTGGTATTGTTTACAATTCAATGCAAACTTTCAATATGATTAGCAACGTGATGAGGAACTAAAGTGTGAGCCTGTTGAACATATGCCTCAATGTGTTGTGGATAGTTTTAACAAAACATAATATAGAGTATAAACTGCTAAGTGAGAATGCCAGGTCGATATTTTCTTATGCTCAATATAAGATTCATGGGCATCATGCCTCAAAATATAGGAAACATGCGCCTGTGGCAGAATTGATCGAAGATAGGGGTCAATTTGAATCACTGAAAGTGTTACACCATTTTTCAAAGTAAATCTTGTGTCAAACACAGTATCGCATTTTTGCCATTACAATCTTGGAAACAGAACAAAGCTGAAGGAGAAAAGCAAGAGCATAGCTTGCAACAAATTATGCACTTTTAGAAGTGTAGTTTTACACAACACATAATAGACGCCTCAAGAGACAGGTGAAATAGAGACGACAAAAGTAGCGAAGTTCCTCGTAGCAAGCAGCCACAGTTCAGCAACCATCATCTGCGACACCGGCAGTTGCCTCTTCAAAGGAATCAAGTTTCTTGGCCGCGCCCTTTTCCAGTAAGTAGTGTCTCTCGGTTTCTGGCATTGCCAACATGATGGCACGCAGCCGGGAATTCATTTCATCGACCTTCTCAATCAAAGCATCGTTGGTGAACATGCCACTCAAGACACATGTAATTGTTCTCCAGCTTTCCAGTATTGGTAAGACTATGATTACCGCGGAGGCAATAGAACCCCAGGCGACGGCAACAATTGCCCAAAATGTGAAGTAGCCCAAGCTGAACTTTCCTAGACAAGATAGAAATAACATCGAACAGAATATAATTAGATCAAATAGATTTTCAACACGAATGACAAGTACTGTGTTCATTGTAAAGGATTGATGCTCTTTTTGGCATTTTTTTTTTTCATTAAGTTCCTTTCAGGTCATGAGCATGTATCATTGTGAATTGTAGGGTTCCTTTTAGTCAAAATAATAATAATAATGATAAATTAGACATCTAAAAACTGGGTTGCAAAGTTTCATCCACGAACTGTAGTATAAAGGAAGAAGCATCGGGAAAATATCTCAACATTTCAGGAACAGTCTGGGAATGCATTTATCTGAAAGGAATTCATAAGACTGCATCGATACTTAAATAATGAAAAAATTTCAAGTAAATGATATCATAGATGAGTTTTGGCTTCTTTCCGAATGAATACTAATCGACCAAGAAAAGTCATGATGGAAAAAGAGTAACAATCTTACTTGCTGGAAGTGAAAGAACTGGCCAAAGTATCACAATGATCGCCGTAAAAGCTGCGCCCCATTTCACGATCCAAACTTTTGCTCTCAAAAGTTTTTCCTCCTTGAACTCTTCATCTGGCAAATCAGTTTTTACTTTCTCAACCAGTGTTATTTTCTTCATAGTTCCCCAGTCATAATCCTGGGGCCAGAAGATGCTACAGACAGCATGAACGAGTCCTCCCGTTAATATTGCTACTAGGTTGCCGGCGAGCATGGGAGCATTCCGACCGGTGGTGTCAAGGTTCACACGGCCATACTCTATGCTTGTCACAGCTAACCAAGATACTATTCCCAAGATACAACCCGAAATTGTTCCGAGCATTGCACCAAATGCATTTGCCTTTCTCCACAGAAGCATAAAAGCTATAGGCATGACTGCTGAGCCAATAATTACTCCCATGGCAAGATACATCCAACCAAGAGAAACTCCAGCCTTGTTCAAAATCACAGCTAAAACACCCATGAAACATCCAAAAACAAGGACCACTACTCTGGACACTTTGAGAATCTGCTTCCCGGTGGCATCAGGATTTATGTAAGTTCGGTAAATATCGTAGGTGCATAAAGAAGAAACTGCTACTAACTCTGCTGAGCCAGCAGAAGTCACAGCCCTGCAACATGTGTAGATGTTTTTTAAACTATCTCTATATTAACCATCAATCAACAGTTCATGGTTGGTCAGTTAAGTTACCTATAGCAGATATTTCATTTTAAACTAACATAAAAAAATAAATACAAACTTTACTAAAATGATTAACGGTTGGTCAGTAATGATCATTGTTCATTGTTGACAATTTCGTTTAGCTACATTGTGTTGCATGATATTTAGTGAGAAAGAAGTATTGATTAGTTTATTTCCTATTGATAATAGTGGATTTCAATTGAAACATAACAAGTGCTGAAATTTATTGTAAATTGCAAGAATTATATTTAATTGCACAGTCTCCATAAATATAGGTTTCCTTACATTTTTTTAAAAATTTTAATACTAATATTGTTTTTTATAGTTTCATTTCCGAAGAATCATGCTTTATATTTTACTTCTATGAATTTGTATCGAAACTAGTACAAAACAAACTGAAATCCTTGACATCTTCAAAAATCTAAAACCCTGAAACTTGAACTGAACTGAATTGGAAAATTTAGATGCATGTTTTTTTAGGTACAGATGTCTAGAACCAGCATCAACTTGCAATATTTGATAATTAAGAACACTAAACGAAAGTTCAGAACTTACATAAATAGCATAGTAAGGAGGAGGACAGATCCTGATTTCCCCATCAAGGCAATTGCTGTGGCAGGTGGTACAAGGCCTTTCCCAGCTTCAGTTTCTGTTAATGGAAGATCAAGAGCCAATGCGCCTAAACCTAACGATGTCGCCAAAGAAAATGGTACAGCAAACCAGACAAGCCCACCCAACAAATATCCTTTGTGGGTAGATGATGGCCTTGCGGCTATGGCACTCATCCAATATCCCTGTAGAAGGATAGGAAAATTGGTGCTTTCAGCCATATTTTTGTTATGTTTTGACATCTTATCCAAGAGAACTAGATCATCAATAATATTAATGACACTCAAAATACAAAACTGTATGACTTAAATCAAGGAACTAGCAATTACTAAACATCACCAAAAGGAATTGTATAATAAGAACTAATATTTTCAACAAAAAAATCCAATTGAATTGAGAAATTTGTTTATATATGGAATGAAACAATCTGTGCAGTTTAGCATATACCTACATAATACATATAGCATTTCTAACTTAGGCAGTTAATATGAAGATTATCAAATTCCTGCTACAACATGGTAAAGCAAGAAGTAATCTTACACATTAACAAAAGAGATTGCTTTCTACCATTTGAGTTTTAGTCAGCCAAATGTCTACCTAAGTGGTTTACACCCAAAGTTTTTTTTAGTCATCGACATTTATGTACTACTAGCCATTTTATTTTTTTCATAAAAATATTAAAAATCCAAATGTAATTTAGGGTACATGAGGAGTCTGGATTTTTATCTCTACTTAGAAAACCAAATAGTGGACTTCCCACGCAGTGAGAATCGTCTTGTCCCAATTCATATTCTTATTAATTCAAAAGTCCTGATTTTGTTAATACTTATCAATTTGCATAACTAGGATAGTAGGATTGGGAAAGCCAGTTATGATCAATGTCTTAAAATAAAGTTGACAAATACAAAGAATAAAGATCTAAAGAGGATTAACATCAACAATACATGTAAAAAAAGTAAGTAAAATGAATGAATTGTATAGCAGAAATGTTTTACAATATTACTTACATTGTCTACAAACACTGTGCCGAAGTTTCCAACAATGTTGATGATTCCAAAAACAAGGCCATCTGAACTTAACATGGTCAAGTATGTTCCTTTGTAGTTCCCACTTACAGGTCCACAAGCTTGACCCTTATGAGAAATTGGCTCCTGGCATACCCTTGATTTGCTAGCAACCTCAATAAGATGGTTGTATACAGTTTTTGGGCTACCAAGATGACTACTAGCTGTATAGACTAAGTAAACAAATATCACCAAGACAACATGCACTGCATACATGAAGTTAAAGATAGTGAGCATTGAAATAAACAAAATCACATGTTCTGAAGTGTAACATGGCTCATTTAAGAAAAAGATGAAAACACTTCTAGTTTTAGTCAACAACAAAATCAACAAATGATATTAGCTAACAATTTGGAGTTGGGTACATGGACCTTCTCCTGCCATTGAAGAAATTTCCAGATTAAGATATACTAAGAAAAAAGCTACATCACAAGTACTTGCAGATTTTCAGAATATATATACATGTAGGATCAGGAAAACAATCAGAGGTAAAAACTTCTTATATACCAAGAAAGCAAAATGACAAAGTTGATATGGTCAAACACAAAGACCAGGCAGCAAAATTTACTTATTAAAAAACAAAACAGCATGGTCATGTCAGTCATGACAATCAAATCCAATTGATGGTGTATGTGGTGAAATACAAACACCAAGACCTATGTAGGAATCACTTGACATTGAGCGTTATATTTTTTATTTAGTATTTAGGAAGTCTATGTAACAAAATGTGAAGATCATGAATTTTCTAAATAAGAGAATTGATTCATTGACCTGAAGGTGCAAACAATACGACTATACCTTGTGGTTACTTGAGTTATATTTGAGTTCTATTAGCACACAAGCATGAGAGTGCAAGAATTTACTCGTGGTCTCACTTAGATCGAGTTATTGTAGTAGGTTTAGTTATATCTTCAATTAGGGACAACAACATAATTCACTTCACTTGAAGAACATCATGTAGAGTCATGACATGTGCATGATGCTTTTTTCCCTTTTCCTACCAACGTTCTCATAAGCATTGAGGCCACTTGTGTTTGCCTTTTTTGTGTTTCATAGATAGTCTTCGAGCGGCACTGAATCCTACAAAGAGGTTTGTTTATATATGCATTTTCTGATAGAAGTTAAGTGGACAACAAGAGTTTTGTGGAACACATTTTATTAAAGAAGGCAGTGAGAAAAAAAATGATGGATTGATAATGATGAGCATGATCTTGCTTAACTAGATTAATTACCTACAACGGAGTGAATGTAACTGGCCAAGAAGGTAGCCTTCAACCCTCCTGCTAACGTATAAACAATCACACCAAGAGGGATGAGAAAGCTCGCAGCATAGATATTCATGCCAGTGAGTGCGTTGACGACCGCAGAGCCACCGAGCAGCAGCATGGCCGTCACGATTATGTTTGTCATGAAGCAGAAAACCAGAAACACGATGTGAGCAGCAGTCCCCCATCTGCGCCCACACAAAGTAAACAAACAATGCAATTGCTTAACCTTTTGCAATCGGTTGGTAGCTAAACAAGAAACGTGGGTCAGGGCATACCTCGCTTTGGCAATTTCACAAACAGTGTGAGCCCTAGGCGCCTTTCTCTTGATCTCTATGGCCATGACGCCGAACAAGAGCACCTGAATGGTAGCGCCGCTGGCGTACCAGAAGGGGCCGCTGACTCCATACTCCCAGGCGACGTTGGAGCTCTGGAGAATGGTGGCAGCCCAAGTCCACTGCTCGTTGAGAATCGAGCACGCACGGATTGAGCATTTTAATCTTGAAACAAAGGAAAGAAATTTATTCAGAACAGAATGAGCAGGGCAATAGAATCGGTGCCTGGGAGACGATGACGCTGGCGATGAGGCCGGTCTTGACGTTTCTGCCGGCGGTGTTGAACCACTCCGACGTGTGCTGCGATCCCAAGTACCGCTTCTCCAACCACACCTATCGAGATGCATTTTTTAGGGCAAATGAATTTCTGAGTAAAGATGAACGAGAACGATCCTTTTCGATACTTTGACATGGAAAAAAAAAATTATTAAAATTAAACTTTGAATCGATAATGTAAATTGCACCACGGATAAACTTAAAATGACAAGGCACTCCAAATGCATATACTATTTCACTGGCGATCAAAAGTCAACTTGAGAAGTCAACTTCGAGAGCGTGCAGAGCTCGTG
>JBAMIB010123094.1:0-13864 GCA_037177415.1 Kaempferia rotunda
TTAAAATTTCCTTATATGGAAATTTTCTTTATAAAAATTCTAAATAAATCTAATTAATTCTAGTAAATTCGTATCATGCTAATTTAATTGCGTAAAGTTATTTATGGAAATTTTTGGGGCGTTACACATAACCTCTAGTTAGGACTTTTCCTTGCCTAATCTTAGTTTAGACTTCTCACTTGCCTAACCTAAGTTAAGACATCTCACTTATCTAACATTCAGTTAGAACTTTCTTTTACCTAATCCCAGTTAGAATTAGTAAATCAATGGACTTTTCACCCGTACTTAATCTTTAGTTAGGTCTTCCATTACTAGTCATCTGGTCAGCGTTGACCTGACTAGACTTCTCCTTTGCTAGGTCAACCTTGACCAAACTCCAATCAATATATTGACAAATAAAATTCAATACTCTGGAAGTTAATTGTACCAACATTATTGAATTTGATATGTGATTGGATTGCATTTGATTGTATTGCTTTTGTGAATATGTTATGTGGATTAATTATATCATTTGATATGGTGTTATGTTGTTTATGTTGTGTTATGTGGAATGGATTCGTCTTTGTTGTGGATTGTAATATTTGAATCTGAATGTGTTGTGAAGACCATCATTTGTGATGGTTTGTTAGCGATGGTTTGTTAGCGATGGAAAATTTAATATTCTACCCCTGGAGCTACAAGGAAATAGTAAAATTTCGCTAACTAATTTAGTGATGGAAGTTAATATCCGTCGCTAATTTTAACGACGGAATATTAATTAGCGGTGGAATTTTAATATTCTGACGTTAATTACATCGACAGGATTAAAATTCTATTGCTAGAGGTACGATAGAATAGTAACATTCTGTTAACAAATTTAGCAATAAAATTTTAATTCCGTCGCTACGTAGCCACAGAATATTAAAATTCTGTTACTAAGTTTAGTGATTGAATTAAATATTCCGCAACTAATATTAGAGACGAAAGTTTAGTAGTTGACGCTAATTTTAGCGACTGTATCAATTTACCGTTGCTAAACTTAATTAGAGATTGATGGAAATTAAGTAATTAGCAACAGAAGATTAAATTTCATTGCTAAATGACGTTGTCGACCAATTCTTTAAAGATGGAAATAATCGATCGCTAATCAGTCACTATTCTCAATTAGCGATCGATTAGCGACGGATAATTCCATCACTAAAAGGCTTTTTTTCTTGTGGTGATATTGTTGAAACAATACTCCCCGACAACAATTGTCTATCTGAAAATAATATTTTTAAAAAAATACAAAAAAGTTGGTGATCTGAAAGGGGAAAAAAAAAATCAGATTACAAATCAAATATAAATTTCAACTGGGTTGGCAAGCAGAGTTTGTTCGTGGGTTGGGCTAGATTAGTTAAAGAACCTGGGAAGTTATTCTTGACAGGGACCCAGTTCTCCCTCCCAGCACGTTTCTCGTAGATATTTAGAACAAAAGGAATGACTTAATTCGGTCCCTCTATTTCTTTTAAAGCCTCTTTATAATTGGACTAACAAGTTGCATATATCAACACTGTAATGACAATCATACTTTTTCAGCATGTCCATGGCCTACAACTATATCCGTATCATAGAACAAATACTCAGTTAAGAAATACTTGGAATTGTTTTACCAATTAATCACGAAGAAGATAACAAGGAATAAATAGTATAAAGAATATTCCTACCATTTAAAATTTGTACAACATAGACACACATGATGCTTTATTCATTGTGCTTGCTGATCTCGGAAGATAGATTGGTGGAAGCCTTCGCCGTGAAGCAAATAAACAGCCATCGAGATCGATCCTTTGCTTTACTCCACGGACATCCTTGCCCACGTCTCAGGCCACGAACTTAAAAAAAATGTTATTATCGTGGAATTATTAAAACAAAAGCCAGAAAGTGGTAAAAAGTATTAAAACAAAATAAAAGATAAAACGACAAGCGACGTTACGTCGGGAAACCGTAACACTGATATTACAAAATAATACTTACGTAATTACTTTATTAGTTTTTCTCATTCACTTTTACGCAAAACATAATAAATGTATTGTCTAATCAGACAATTTCTTTTTTGGTCGGAACTTGTAACACATAGGATCCATTATTTTGACTACGTGGCAACTTGAATTTTTGTTTAAAGATATTGTATTGTCAGTATTGATAAATAAAAACGTAGGTGGGTCCGAATTTAAAAATAAATAAATAAAAAGTTACGTAAATAATCAAAATTAGAGACAAATATCCTGAAGCGAAACGAGCAATTGAGGCTAAGCATCGTCAAAGCGTTCTTTGCGTTTCAACCTTTTCCTAGGGTCATCCGATGTCCAACGCAATCCACGTGTTACGATCATGACTCTCCGTTTATTCCTAACATGATCATTGAAATCAATCAAGGATTTTCGTCCGTCAGATTCCAATCGTAAGGATTGAAATTAGTCAGCGGACCCTGGACTCTGGAGGATCCCAGTTGCCGACACCATACATGGGACGACAGCACGTTTGACGGAGAGCTAACGGAACGTCGGCGCCGTCTTCTCCTGCCGTTATATGCTATATAAGGTGAACTACCCCCGTCGCCTGTAACTGAGAGAGAGGCGACGGCATGGCGGTACCGGTGGCTGGACTTGCCGGCGATCTGGATGAGGTCGCGAAGATCATGGATCAGATTAGGTCGGAGGACGAGGCGTGCAGGATCGCCGCGGCCAGGGAGATCAGGCGGCTGACGAAAACGTCGTCGAGGCACCGGAGGCAGCTCGCCGGCGCCATCGTTCCCCTCGTGTCGATGCTTCGGTCTCTAAGCTCGGACTCTGGTGAAGCCGCCATCCTAGCCCTTGTGAATCTCGCCGTCAAGGACGAAAGGTGCGAGCTTTAATGCTTTGAGGCGGGAAAGATGATTCCTTTACATGTAAAAATTGTGCTTCTCTAATGATTTTTCTTTGTTGTTGCTTCCTTTGGCTAAATAGCGAAGAAGATTTCAGTTCTTGTTTTCCCTCTCTTGCAGGCACCTCTCTCTTTTCACTGTACAATTATGTGCCCGAGTTGTCGAATGACTTCTGACCTCCTCTGTTACTCTGTTTAATATTCATAACCAAATTAAAGTTTTAAATCTTTTCTATAGGGTAAATCTTAACCTAACACAGAATAGTATCTGAAAATGGGAAGAGCATAGTTAAGCAGTCTTAGAAATTCGTTAATGTCTTGTTAATTAATGTCGTAGACGTGTTACTGTTTTGATCATCTAGTGTTCAATTACAAGCTGGAATTTATTATGCAACTTTAAGGATTGTTCTTGACCTGCTACCCAATTTTTCTATTTCTTCAAAAGAAAATGGCAACATAACTAAGCCTGCCATGGTATGTTGTTCCAAAATTTGCTTTTTACCTTACCATTTGCCTTTATACCAATTAAATCAAGATAGAAGCAAAACATCAGAATGGTTTTAGCCTTCTTCTTATAAAGCATTTACGACTGGCTGTGAATTTGTTCCTTATATGACTTGTTTTGCTGGTAAATTTGAATTCTGATTGCAGAAACAAAACCAAGATTGTGGAAGTTGGAGCTCTGGAGCCACTTCTTCACTTCTTGCAATCAACAAATTCTAGCTTACAAGAATATGCCACTGCAGCACTCCTCACCCTCTCGGCTTCCTTCCCCAATAGACCTAGTATCAGTACCTCCGGTGCCCTTCCTCTCCTGATCAAAATCCTTGTGGATGGCAATCCACAAGCCAAGATTGATGCTCTCATGGCAGTCTACAATCTCTCGACAATATCAGAAAACCTCAGCATCATTCTCCCGATGCACCCTATTCCTCCTTTGTTATGTTTGCTAAAAGGCTGCCGGAAGTCGTCCAAGATTACTGAAAAGTGCAGCGCACTCTTTGAATTGTTGGTGAGTTTCGAGGAAGGAAGGGCTGCTTTAACAGCCGCAGAAGGCGGTGTGCTCACCATCGTCGAGGTGCTAGAAGAAGGCTCTCTTCGGAGTCGAGAACATGCAGTAGGAATCCTCCTCACACTATGCGAGAGCGATCAGTGCAGATACAGAGACATCATACTCAAAGAAGGTGCAATTCCTGGCCTTCTTGAGCTCACTGTTCAGGGGACCCCAAAGTCTCAAGTGAAGGCTCACTTGCTGCTTCAGCTGCTACGAAGCTCGCGATCAAAAAGATCAGAATTGCAAGCCGGCACTTTCGATAGCATTGTTTGCAACATAGTGTCCAAAATGGATGGCGGCGAGCAGATGGGAAAGGCAAAGAAGATGCTGGCAGATATGATAAAGGTGAGCATGGAGCAAAGCTTGAGGCATTTGCAGCAGAGGGCCTTTGTGGGCAATAGTCCAAATAAACCGCCCTAATGGTAACTGTCTTGCGAGTGTTGCGTGCGTTGTTTTCCTCAAAAGCTAGGAGTGGAAGTATGAAGGTGATAATAAAACTGAGATTGATTTGCCATGCCAGTCCAGGCCAATGGTGGTATCAGGTGACTGGTGAATAGTTCGTATTGTAGTGTAATGGATGTCTTTTTCAGTGCTTGTGTCGTCTAAAAAAAAACGTGTATGTGTCATCCCTGTCAATGTCGATAAAAGAAACTACTACAATTTGATGTTCTGCTTCTATGCCTGATCATCTCTTTCAATGCGGGTGACAAGGAAGAAAAAAAAATGCTTCTAAATTACTCAGTCATATTAATCATGAACATATGGATTATTAGGTTCAATTACTACAAAAGCTCAATAAGGAGATACTTAATTGGTTCACGTAGTTGGTTTGTGCTGTCCATGCTTGTAAATGATCGTTTTTTGTTACTTTATTTAAATGGCCAATTAACTGATCTATGTTTCGTTAGTGTAATAATTTGGCTTGACTGTTTTGCACTGATGTTACCCATGAGCTAGCTCTTGTTCTTTTTAATAGCCAGTCTAAACACGTACTTAGCTATAGCTAACTTGTATGCATCTATATTCATCTTTGTGTGCCGCGGGATCTCTCCGAGTTGGTTGTTATATATCAGATTTGTAGAATTGAATAAGGTCAAATCTCAATAAGATCGAGGAATCACCCTTTCATTTGATAGTCTGTTTTGTTTCAATTTCCTGATTTACTCTCTTACAATGGAATGAGACAATAGGGGGAACTAAGCTAATGGATTTCACCTTTATTATTTTTTTTTTTTTAGTATATTGATCTCTGTGTAAATGTAATAGATCGCGTTAACAAGTTCTTGTGATGCTTTCAAAGCATCCACAGTGGTATGAGCTCTTAGAAAGCTCTCTCGTTACCATATCCACGTCATGTCAAAAATAAAAAACCTTACACATTTTTGCACTATAAAAAAAACATCTCTCAACAACTCTATCATGGGTCCCACATTTTCTTATAAATTATTTAAATATAACATAAGATAATTAAATTTATCACAATTAATAAATTAATTTTTCACAAATTATAACCACAGCCTGTCCAGATATATTCAACTAAGTCGGCTCGAAGTTGATGTTGTAGTTGCTTATCACATAGTTCCAATTTCTATGAAGGTATTTTTGGAATTCTTAGGTGGAGCCTTGCAATATTTGTGATGGAGGATCTTCTTCATCATATGACTAATTAACTACTATATCTCTCTCATTTTCAATAATCATATTGTGCAAAATAATGGATATATACATGATGTCCTTCAAATTATCCTTGTATCAAAAGCGTCCTAGACATCTGATCATTACCCATTGAGATTGGAGCACCCCAAATACCCGCTTGACATCCTTTCTCGCGGCCACTTGTCGTTCCTTAAATCTTTTTCTCTTGGGATCTTGAGGGCATAGAAAACTCTTGATGAAAGTAGCCCATTCTGGATAGATCTCATCGGTCAGATAGTATTCTTTTGTATATTATGTATTGTTAATTGTAAAATTAACATCGAGTGCATTTCCTTGTAAGACGTTGAATAAAGTTGATTCATTAACCAAGTTGACATCATTATGCGGCCCTGCAATTCCAAAAAAGTCGTGTCATATCCATAAGTCCACAGATACGACTGCTTCAAGCATAATTGTTGGGATGCGATGATCTTCCAGAATAAACTAGCCTTTCCAAGCAACGGGACAATTTTTTCATTGTCAATGCTTACAATTAAGATTACCCAACATGCTAGGGAAGTCATGTCTCTGTTCATGCATTTCAAGCAAGTGTTGGATATCAGCAGCATCAGGTCTTATCAAATATTGGGCCCCAAACACTTCAATTACACATCAATAGAAGTTGAAAAGGCATATATTGGATGACAGTTGTTTCATCAATTCAAAGGTACTCATCATAATGATCAGCAATGACTCCATATGCCAAATGACGGATAGCTACTATACATTTTTGAAGTGACGACAAACTTTTTGTTTCCATTGCATCAACCTTCCATTGAAAATAATCTAAATGATTTTTCATGGTATTCACTATATGAAGGAAAAAAAACCCTTTTTGCATTCAGAATCGATGTCGAAATATATCATCAAGATATACTGACTCATCAGAGAAGTAATCATTGAAAAGACGAGCATGTCCGACTTCACGATTCTAATTCAAATGCCTTCTCCTTTGTGTTATATCGGAAGAACTTTGAACTCTTTGACGTACTGCTTGTTGGAACACCCAGAGAGCTAGAGGGGGAGGGGTGAATAGCTTTGGTTACTTCTTTGTCGTTGATTTACAGTGGAAGACTCAAACAATCACTAACACTAGGATTTACTTAGTATCCACCTCAAGATAAGATGACTAATCTAAGGATCTAGCCCTGTCTCACACATCTACTATGCAATCACTCCTTTTCAAAAACACAGAAGTGGAGAAACTTCATACAAGCTCTTAATATAAAAAGATAAAAGAAGAAGCTAATAGAAAATAAATTATACAAGATTTACAACAATGAAACCCTAGCTCACTCTTTCTTGTTGCTTGGATTGCCTCTTGATGGTTGGAAATGCAACACTACTTTGCTATAAGAACCATCAAGAATGGACGGTGAGAAGTTGAAAAGAAAGAGTGGAAGAAGAGAACTATTTCAGCGAAGCAACGAACACTACTTTAAACTTGCAAATGCGCAATAGTCAAATCCCAATCGATTGGATAATCAATTTGGAGCCTCGTTCAATCAACTAATCGATTCATAGGCGCAATGGGGTCTCACAGAAACCATCAGAATCAATTGACCAATCAATTCTGCCTATCTCAAGTGATTATTAGAAAAACCAGTCTCAATCTATTCCCTAATCAATTGGAAGGTTCAATCATCACCTGATTGATTAAGAAGCTCACTGTTCACTCAAAAACTCTCCTAATTGATTGGCCAATCAATCAGGAAAGATCTTGATCGATTTACCCAATCGATCAAGGTGAAATTTTATGGTTCTTCATCAATCAATCGATTCACAGATCAATTGTATATTCTATTGACCCCTCCAATTGATTGGGTAATCAATTGGTAAGTAATAAAATGTATAGATATCTAAACAAGCTTCATTTCGTATCTGAGATCATCTCATTCCATCATCTGAGTCAAAAGTTATGACATTTAGAAGATCACTACATTGGAATATCCTTGTTCCATGCCAATTCCCTATTGGACTCATGACCGCCAAGTGTCCGATCAACTTTTGACTGACTTATGTTGAAACTTCCTCTTTGCCAACTTCCCATTGGATTGACTTCCTATCACCAAGTGTTGTCCTCCTTGGCTCACCTAAAATTTTCTTTTGCCTAACCTTAGTTAGGACTTCTCATTGTCTATCATCTGGTCAACCTTGACCCTTTGTGACATCTCCATCAAGTGTCCGATCATTCCTTTGACCCTCTTGAACTTTTCTCCTTGTGCCAAGTGTTTGATCACCTTGACCTACTTGGACTTACCAACCACTAGGTGTCCGGTCAACCTTGATCCACCTGAACTTTCATGCCTAGCTTCACTCACCAGGGTTTTTCTCTATCTAGCGTCACTCACTAGGATTTTCACCTGGCTTCACTCACTAGGATTTTCTCACTGCCCAACTTCTCTCACTAAGACTTCTAATATGCTTGACTTCACTCACCAGGACTTTTCACATCAAGTGTTCAATCAACATTAACCCACTTAGATTTTCCTCTTCTGCCAATCTTCCCATTGGACTCACCCTTGCTTAACCTCCACTTAGAACATTCCCAGTGGACTCAACCTTCGGCTACTTGACTTCTGATTAACCTTTGACTGGGATACAATGAAAGACTCATACCTTTCATTGTGCCCAATGCTTGATCTTGAACATTAAGAGAATGCTTACCATAAAGCATCCATTTGTGACAATGAAGATTTCTCATTTTCCATTGATTCCCATTTTTATCCTAGAGTATTCATACCAAAGAAGATTTTTAACCTTCCAATATTAAAAAAAAATCTAAATAATTCTTTCAAGGAGTAACTCCCCCTTAAAACATGCTCTAAACATCTGTCATTGCACCAACAATAACATGGAGTTTCTAAAATTCTAGGAAACCCCAAATTTGGAGTTATGAGGTTAAAAATACAACATTGAATGCTAAACCTTATCCTAAACTCTAACTTAGTGTTCTTTAACTATTTATTTCTTGTTTTTATCAAGAAAACTATCTTTAAATGTTTATAACTGAATTTATTAGGGTTAAGAACATGACCAAAATAGCCAAAATCAACTTTCCCAATCAATTGAGGTTGGGTCTCAATCGAATAAAGTATCTCAATTGATCAGCTGATCAATTCATAGAGCTTTTATTCTCTCGGAGATGCACTTCAATCGATCACTTCATCAAATGACAATAGCTCAATCGATCCACCGATCAATTTTACAGGCTTTTGCCAACAAGTGTATGGAAATATCGAAGAAATATAAAATATATCATATCCACAAGTACTGATGATTAAGCACTAGTTGACTTTGCAACGCGAATTATCTAGAAAATCGAGAATTGGTTATGTAAACAAGAGGAAATAGTGTAAGAGAGAAGGGAGAAGAAGAGGAAAAAGAAGGAGGAAGTTAATCTTTGGTGTAGAAAAATTTTAGGGTTTCGGTTTCATTGTGATGGTAATTAATGCGGTATGGATTTTTCATACCTATTCTCTACACCTATGTCTTGTAGGTGATCTAACTAGATACCAATGTCACCTGTCAATAAATTGGAATATCCTACTTGTATTATTCAAATGCTAGTAAGAAGAATAGCTAACATAGAGAGTCCGGTTAAAGGATTACCCCTGTCACTAGGGTTCCTCGGTCATATATCTCTAGATTAACACAAACTCTTCCTATCATTGAATAAGGTAGAATTCATTAAATATATAGATCAACCATGCATAGAATAACCCACCCTTAAGAGGTTGTACTATATATGAGAGGAGAGATACCCTCTGTTACCAAGGCCTTGACACTTGAATCTAGATCACCCTCATTTTAAGGGATGAACAATCTATACACATATTTAATCAAATGAAATATTCAAGCACACAATGATCACTTAAACATTTCATCGAACAAGAACAAGACATATGTATGTCATTGAATTAAGAAATTAACATACCCAATTAGTTTACATAAATTTACATTACAAATACTCATATAGCCTAAAAATCATAAATCTACTCAATTACAAGGAGTTTAAAAACTGAGAGCCTATAGATCTAAGAAATCCATAAACAAATACATGAAAATGAAGGAAAAAGGATGCTTATCATTGGAACACTAGTCTCCTCGGTTGGTCTCCTTGCCCGGGATGATGGATCGATCATCGGAGTAGCCTTTGGAAGAAGATCTAGGGTTCCCCCAAGGAGGGAGAACCCTTCTCCAAGCCTATGGGTGAAACCCCAAGCCAAATATGTGAGAAAAGGGGCAAAACCTCATATTTATAGTTGTTTTTTTTGTCCCCACGGCCACTCACATGGCCGTGGGAATCTGCAAATCCATGTGGGGGTTCACATGGCCAAAATAGCATGGCCAAAATCACACGGCCGTGTGACTTCAAAAGGCCGTGTGGGGGTTCCCACGGCCAAAGTCACACGACCATGTGACTTCACATGATTATGGAGCCACGCCTGTCTGAAATCACATAGCCATATCTGAATAAAAGTTATAGAACTTTAGGTTCTCTAAATTTTACATTTGGAATCACCTTAAAATATGAACCAAACGCAAAGTTATGGTCATTTTACTTTTAGTCCGCGCAGCAGTCTCAAGATTTCACACGGCCATGTAGACTTTGCACGGCTGCACATGGTATGACCGTGTAGAATCACACACCCGTGTCCGAATAATTATAGGTTTTGAAGGTCTCTACATTCTTCAACTGGAATCAACCTAAAATACAGTATGCAATGTAAAGTTATAGCCGTTTTACTTTTAGTCCACACTGTTGTTTGGAGCTTTGCACGACCATCCATAAAACTCACAGCTGTGGCTTTTTCCCATTTGAAATTGCACTAAAATCCCATGTCCATGTGTCCCATCTTGTCAGGGCCATGTAGGTAAAATTTGGGTCCATTTTAACTTCGTTTTGACCCCAATATGCCTTGATGAACTTGACAACATCATAGACATCTTCTTCCAAAGTTACTTGAGTATACATTTTTGCTCCATTTTCTCTCCAGAATCCATCCTGTCAATAAAAACTAAGCAAAGAGTAGATCTCTGAACAAAATATATGAAAGTATGTCATAATGATAGAATATGGTGTAATAAACATAGATTCCATGTAATGAAATACAAGGAAATGTGCGTCAGATAGTGCATAAAAATATATATAATCCACGTACATCACACCCATAGATTTAAACCTTTGTTTGTCCTCAAGCAAAATCTGCATCTAAACTCATGTGATTAAGTAGTGTATCATAATGTCTAGTCAATCAATCTAATCCTATCAAATGATTTCAATGGTGAGCAAGATAGAATAATAGTTTGAATATGATCTAAGTAATAGTTCTCCGTGATCAGTGCAATAGTGGCCAAAATTTATCAAGTATCAATTCCTAGTCCTAGTCAAATCGTTATTCAACCATCTTTTGCTATCCATTCTCGGCAATAGACACTTACCTGCCACATGTTTGGTTCATCCTTCTTAAACAACCTAAGGTCTCAAAGGCGTGCTGAAGCTAAGATAAACTTAGCATTTGTTTCCCTAATAACCTAACTCAGTCTCAAAGGGGTAAATACTAGGTTCCACTCATGACAACAAATTTTTTGATCCCTTATTCAAGAACAAAGCTCATTTTTCTTTTAAATTTTGTTGGTGCTTTTATTTAATGTGAAATCACTTATCACATAAGCGTATAAGATGGAATGCAAATGTTGGGATACATTTTTCAAATGAGCTTTAATGACTTGAACACATCTAGTAACCAAAATAAAGTTTAAAAAGTCACCATGAGAATTTCAACTACTAAGCAAGCTAAATGAATCATGACTATTCTCAAGATTATCAACCATCAAAACTAGTCATAGTGAAAATAGATCCTAAAACTTAGCCATACTCAAACACTTATATTAAAAACATTGCTCACTTCATGTTAACATAGATAGGAAAGGATTTATCACTAAACATACTATCACCACAAGTAACTCATAAACCACATGAAGCCTAGAATAAACGTGCTAGCATTTACTATGAGGAACAAACATCAATGACATGATGTATGATGTAACTAGGACATATTTTTATGCAAAGAACTAATCTACAACCCAATATATTTCCCTCTAGACTTAAACTTTTTATTGTCCCAATGAACACAAAATCAAATTTGAAGAGAAAATAAAAGAAAGAGGAGTTGCCAAGTGAAGTGTGTCATATATTATATCATTCATGCTTTAAAATTTACCCCTCTGTCCACACACTCCTCCTAATCAATGAGACTTAAAAAAGAAAATTGGGCAATAGAAATAAAGTAAAGGGATAAGAGTGTTTATTGATCAAAGCAAAGAAATAAGAAAGAAACTATAACTAAATTGAAAAAAGAATTAAACTTAGGTTTTCTCCCAAGAAGAACCTCTTTAAGGTCATTAGCTTGACCCCTTATTATGACCACCAAACTTGAATCTCGACCGTGACGGCGTTAGAAATTTTAGAATCTTCTAGCATAAGGTTCTAAATCACTCAATAGATAAGCTCATCCTCAAAGGTTGATCATGAATTTGCCTATGTGAGATTTGTATAACATATTTTCTACACCCATCATGCTTGAAAAAAATTTGGTTAGTAACTTTAAAAGTATAAAACATCCCAAACATATAAATTTCCAAACAATCAAGCATAGGTGTTACCAAAAAAAGTGATTCTTGGGATTCAATCCCGACACCATTATGAATAACGGAAAATGATTCATGGGGTACTACATCCATAGCACATGTCCCTACATCTCCATCTTCAATATCATCATTAGAAAGGCAAGGTGAAAACTCCTCTTGATCTTTGACCAATGGAGGTATTGGAATAACATAAGCGCACTCCATTGGCAAAGTTTCCATTTCATTGTCTCCAAGCTCTTCTTCATTATTTTCTTCTATCATATCTATTTGAGCTTGGGAGACTTTGTATCTTTTCCACATTTCACATATTTTATCTACAAATTTCTCAAAATTATTGTCACTCGTCTCATAAGTTTGTGCTTGATTAGCCATATCTTCTGGATATACACATTATTGCCTTCCTTAACATTGAACATTACAATAAAAAGATGATAGGTTCCTCTGTTTGGGTCCACAGGTGTACGAATTTGATGAGGTTAATTCAACAAATTTCATGTTGAGAAAGTCCACTGATGCATCCAAGTTGTGAATCCTAAGACAATCTCCGATATTTTTGCCTATAGCTTTACAAGCTTCACAATAGTTTATTCCCGACCATTGATTATACTTTAGGGGGTGGGGCACTCCACAATGAATAGTGAAGTAATGATGGATAATTATTTTTTACATGACCTATTGCAAAACAAATCTCACAAAACACAATATGAGAGTTCAAATGAATACTTTGGTTAAACCTTTGAATTAGAGTATCCACTTTTGTTCTTAAGGAATCCATGTCTGTTTGAAAGGTAAATGAATTAGAAATGATTAGCCATGAATTAAAAAAAAATTAAAAATAAGAAATAAAATATAGGAATAAAAGAGAAAAAAATACAGTAAAGGAAAAGAAAATGTCAAGAGTAACTCATATGCTCATCAACTAATGTTAATACAAATAGTTCCTGGTAATAGCGCCAAAAATTTGATAAACCCACAAATGTATGAGAATATTGAAATAATATAAAAGATATCGTATCTATAAGGACTGTTGATTAGGCACTAGTTGACTTAGCACAGTCAATTCTCTAGATAATCGAGAATTGATTCTAGGAAAGAGTACAAGAGAGAAGGTAGAAGAAGAGGGAAAAGAAGGAGGAAGTTAATCTTTGGTGGAGAAAGATTCTAGGGTTTCAATTTCATTGTGATGGTAATTAATGTGCTATGAATTGTTGGGACCGATTCTGGAGCTAGAGGGGGGTGTGAATGACTCTGATCGCTTCATCATTGATGATGCACAATGGAAGTAGACGCAATGACACTCGACCAATGCTAACAGGGTAGATTTATTTGGTATTCTTGGTATCCACCTCAAGATGAGGTGACTAGTTCAAGGATCCACACACACACCACTCTCCACTATGAAAGAAATACTCCTTCTCGGTAGCTATCGAAGGCGGAGAAGCCTCATACAGAAATCAAACGATACAACTCGAAGCAAGTAAAGAAATACAACAATATGAAAGTAAACATTGCCCTAATAGATCAGTTGATCGATCTGTGTTCTCACACATCTCAAAAATATAGCCCCAATTGATCAAT
>JBAMIB010123402.1:0-22944 GCA_037177415.1 Kaempferia rotunda
AGGTATATATATATACACACACTCAAGCACACACACTCAATTTAGAATACGATTTAAATATCTGTTAAATTTAGTAATCGATCCATAAATATAATAGGCGGCAGTATGACCGTGCATACCTTGAATTACACTTGCATGATTTCTTTATTTGTTTGATTGGTTTTAAGGAAATGGAAGGCGGACGCAACAGTCATTAACAAGGCTTGCAAGTTTCTCACGGAAACTAGGATAGCTATCATTGCAACATGCTTGAATAATCCGGATAATTAAACTGCAAAAAGGCTAATGAAACATCAATAATGCGGTTTAGATTTTAAGTTAAAAAACATGTAGATACTCCTGTAGGTAGTGATAGATATCTTAACTTTATAAGACCTTTTTGTTTGAATAGACTAGTAAAATGGGTGTGATAACTGACCAACATACATAAATTAAAGTCACAATACAAAAACAAAACAAAACAAAATAAAATAAGATAAAATAATAACGGCAGGATAGATTTTGGACTGCAGCATTTCATTTTCCCATCTACGATGGGTTGCTCTTATGCAATCCCATTTCTGGTACCGTACAAAAAATGTGATAGGGATACTTCAGCTCAAAACACTGCTCGAGTCCTCTCAATTTATGCCACTTGCATAGCTTCTTGGCTTTTAATGTCAGAGACCTTGCACAATGCTTCCTCCGCATAAGCCACGTGGAAATTGTTAATAAGATGAAGGAGATCCCGCAACTTATTACTATAACCAGGGATTTTCAACACTTGAGAATACCTTGTCAGGAGTAGAAGCCCCTGAGGTGACACCAACAGTGATTGGTCCAGCAGGAAGACAATTTTCTTTATCGACAAGGTGACACCAACAGTGATTGGTCCAGCAGGAAGCCAATTTTCTTTCTCGACAAGCTCTCCATGCTGTTTGTACAAATAGATAAGATGATAATTAAAACCATCAAGCTCGCAATATAAAGAATTATACAAACAGGAAAATCAAAGTGCGCGTGTACAACTTACATTTAACTTATAGGTGATCTTGTTTCCTGGTCCAATTCTCTGTTCATTGTCAATCCAGTAGGACGGCATTCCCTTAGCAGATTGACTGGACTACCATCATCCTAGGCCTCCAGAAGCTTTCAAACTCTCATCTGGAATAATCCATGATAGTAATTGTCCACTTGAATCCCCACTCAGCATCTGTTTTAGATCACTTGTGACATGAAGTGCAGTCACTGGATGTTTGTGGGACTTGAGCACTTTGTGCAAAATCAAATTGTATTCAGGTGGCTTCCCACATAAAGCCAAACCACCTGTAGCAGTGACAGATTTTGGTGACTTGCTCCCCATGTTGACTTCGTCTGTGGAATAATGCACCATGTGCCAAACCTTCACAGCTCCACTCTGGTGACCAGTCACATACCAATTTGTGTCATGCCAATCAGAATGCGTAACACTTGTAACTGACAAAATAAGATCTGAAGGGAGCTGTGAGGTGTTGACCACAGCAAGGCAATCTCCATTTACACTCCAAACTGCAAGAAGAATGCCAGCAGCAGTCAGCACAATTCCGGTGAGCTCATTTACATGGACAGCTGATACCGGAGCAAGGAAGAGTGGAAGCTGCTTCACAAAGACTAGGTTAGTTAAATCCCACAAAATAACACTACAATCATCAGAACCAGTCACAATAAGAGAGTATGACTGGCTGACATGGATGCATGTTATCTTTCCAGTATGAGCACAAAGAGCCCTCCCATTACTCAATCGGTTATCCTTGTCAAATCTCCAAACTGTAACAACACCATCATCAGCTCCAGTCACAAGAAACTGACCATCATGACTGACTCCAGCACACTGAATCTGGCTTCCACCATGAAGATTTTCATGAGTAGAGAGAAGTTTATCCTGGTCGTAGCTAAGTATCCGCAAACTTCTATCAGGAAAGCCCCATGATATGTACTTGTTATAAGTAATAGGTTTAAGTATGCTATTTGCCCTAGCAACAAGAGCCTTTTCATTGAATGTTACAATCTGTGATATGAAAGAAGAAGACCGTCGGATTTTCTGGGGAACAAGATTGGAACTGTACCGAAGAGGATGAGGGGAAACTTTCCTGTCAGTTCGCCTTTTAGGATGAGGCTTCTGGAATAACAGTTTAGGTGTCTGACCAAAATGATTTATCTGGGCTAAAATTGAGGCCTTCATAGTAGGATCTGTAACTGCATCTATATCAACATTTCCTTCGTACGTGTAGTGATAGAAAACATTAGTAGCTTCTTCAGCTGCCTGTAAAAGTTTAACATCATTAAACACTATAACAACTCATCAAACAAGAAAATAGCTCCTTTTTAATAGTAGCTTAGTTGCATTCATAAATATTTAAGAGCGTCAATTCCATGTCGTAAATAAGAGAAACAAAAAAACCCATCATTTATTTTTCATATTTGATCATGGTAAAGGTTTTTTCACACACATGTATTTTTTGCAAGATAATCAACTTGTAAGAATCAAGGCTTAGACCAGAAATAGGAACTTAATTGACAATGATAAAGGAGCTTCAGTTTTTAACACAGATACTTACCTTCCCTCTCTGCTTATATCCAAATATAAGGTCTATCCAGTGGTGCAAATTTTCAGAAACATAATCTGACTCCAAGGCTTCACGGTGCTTTCTTATGAACTCTCTGGAACTGCCTTTGGCCCAAAGGGGTAGAACAACATCACCAACCTGAAAAAGAACCAAATGTCAGCCTCATAAAGCATGGGTCCAAAAAAAGAAAGGTTCTCCAAAATCATGTAAATATGTGCAGATAAAATATCAAAATGGGAAATATCTAGATATTATTTGACTAAACATAATACCTTTTCACCAGACTGTTTTTCTCCTAAGTCAAGGTTAAAAGGATTCTCAAGAAACTCAGGCATATAAAAGAATTCTGGGATTAATTCCTTCACATCTGATGTATTGCTCTTTCCAGCTGCACTAGACCATGTGTCCCTGACACTATTAAACAAACGGTCTGCATGATCAAACTGTCCTCCCTGTAGCTTCTGATTTTCTGTGCTGAATGGTGGTAACCTAACGAGATAGAAAAGTACAATTCCGGCACTGGAATAATGAGAACCATAATGAAACTTGGGAACATCAGGATCATCCCAGGTTTCATAACTGAAACATACAGAGGAAAATAAGACATAAAATGAGAATCTTCAGATATTTCTAGGCGGATTAAATATATGAGAGGAAAGCAGGCAAACCGTTTCTTGAACTCTTCCTCTCCTTCTGCAGTTTGGCATCCCATTGGTTTATCAAGTCTACGGAATGTCTGAGGGTTCTTCAAATCCAGAGTTTCACTTTCATAATCTGCAAGAATCCATGGGAAAACTGGATATTGGGTGAGGTCTCTGTACCCACGTCCTGCAAGAGTGTTAAGGTGCATGAGGTACTGAAAATTGCTGATCTCTCCAGTTTGCCATCTTTTTGAGAAGGACTTGGCCATGATCTTAAAAAGACGGCTTCCCTCATTGCCTTCTTTCTTTGATGACCCAGATATTGTTGAGTCCAACCTGTCAGTACTATAGCATATGAGCGTCTTACTCTTTCAAAGCGAAAGGAGCTATAAATTGAGATACAGAAGACAATCATATGATTGATTGGTTGAAGAACAATATGTGCCACTATTTTCAAAAACTCCATTTGCATCATACTCGTACAAAAGAACAAGAATAATAACTTACGAGTCATAACCACATAAGCAAGATAAGAACAATGCCAATTAAGAAAAATTTGGCAAACTAAAAATGAAAAGAAAAAAAAGGTGATCAAGTAATGGCAAACAAGAATAGAGAAATAAAACATAATATCTACACAACTACCTAAAAGTGCAAAAGAAATTGACTAGTTGAATTTCAATTTAGAGTGCACAAAGTTGCAGGGATTTCTGCACAACAATCTCACAGCTTGGGAAAAGGAAAAACTTCTGTTACTCTTTCTCATCTATCAAGAAATTGTTATTGTACCTTGTAAACAAAGGTATGACAATCCCTACAAGAACCGACTTAATGTTCCACTGAAACAATTAAAACTTAATTCTAATGTGACATACTGACATCAATAAATTTCCTCTTCCAAATAAGTTCTAGATCTGATGTTAACAATGTGACAGGAAAGAACAAACAGAGATTCACAAGATCAAAAGCACCTCTAACAACGAAGAAGAAATAAATTCTAGCATAACTCAGAAATTATAGAGAATGGAAAATCTCATAATTTTCCCCATGCACCAAAAAGTTAATCTCTCGGAAACAAAAAATGTAAATGATAATGGCTTTTTCCTATAACTTTGAAACCAATTCTGAATAAATGATGGAAGGTGCCATCTCACAGCACGAGTTAACATTTTTCACCATAACATAGAACACTATTCTTAGTAAATGACTACAGTATAAATTAAGATTTAGAGTAACAAGAATACCAGTAAAAAGGATATAGCAATAATTTACTAAATGAAGTATATGGTAAGAAAAACTTGTAAGGCGGTAGAACAAATGGAGTGAAATATACATGCTATTCCGTGGAAGGTTCATCGCGACCAAGTTTTTGAAGACTTCTTCTCTCTCCTTTTTGTGGAAAACCAGAAGATCATTACAGCCATCCATGCTAAATACCTCGATAGCAACAGGACGAAGCTGGTAATCTCTTTTCAGGAGTTCATAAATGCTATCAAGCTTCCACATGTGCCATGGATGTGACAAGTTTCTAGTGCTGCAAATCTTTTCCTTTCCCCAAGCACCTCCATTGTATGCCCATGCTCTTCCACCAGCCAGTGTCTTTCCTTGTGTGTCCCATGGTAAAGGAGATTTGTCCTGAAAGTCACTGCTAACTGAAGTGTCCTTTTTCACACCTAATGCTTGATCAATCACTGAAAGGTCATCCTCACTTGCTTTTTCACAAATGCAACCCGAATCATCAATATAGAAGTTCTCAATGGCGTATAAGCAAAAGTCCCCTATAAGAAATATACCATCATGCTTGTCAAGGCCGACAACCCGTTCACAATTATATCTGAATCGTATCTTTTCTGAAGGTTCAAGGAAAGGCCTGATAAGATATTCACCATTATCTAGTTGTTCCTTCTCTTGCTTATCTTCAGAGGTTCTCATCTCATCAACCTTAAATGAAGATGATTGCCTGGGGGATTCTAGTTCAGATCTTTTGCCATATGTCATAGAAACAGAGAAGGAACTTGACTTGCCACCAAATTCTGTGGCCGATTGAATACTTGGTTCCCGCACATTGGAATGCTCATCATTCCACCCAATTTGAGCAGATGCCAAGCTTTCAATTTTGGAACCATCGGCTTTCACTAAAATTTCATCATGATCGACATCATCACAGGTTTTCCCCTGATCACCATCAGATAACAGGTTAAAGTATGAGTCTGACTCAGATCCAGATGTATCTGCAGCAATTTCAAGCTTTTCATTTACTGGATCTGGTTTTTCCAGCTCAAAACCCCAGGCAAGGATGTTCTGGAGTGTATCAATTTTTAATCTGGAACGTTCAAGTTTTTTTCGCATCCTATATGGACCTTCAATAGGACATAGTTGCCATTCAGGCTCAACAGACACATGTCGTACAGGAAAAATCCCTCTTTCATGAACAAGTTGCTGAAGATGAGTTTGCCACTCACTTTCAGCATGTAGAACCCAACCATATTTATCCTGACGAATAGCTCTTAATTCTGTAGACATTAAATCTCGACCAGATTCAAGAACAAACCTTCGCTCATATATTTGTTCCCAATGTTTTAAATTTATCTTTGAAGCATCCCGTGCTTTTCTACCCATCTCCCGCTTACGGCGAACTTCCAGGCCTTTAATTCTCACACCAGGAAACTTTGCTGATCCAGCAACATATTGCATCCACATGATGGATGAACATTGCTCCAAGACTTTATAGACAGTTTGCTGAGAATTCTGAAACCAGTCAAAAAATGCAGATGAGTTTCCTGACAATAATTTATCAAAACCGCCATGCAAAGCATCCAATGTTGGTCGTTGGTTTGCCTTTGACACAAGAAAGTCTTCAACTGCAGGACGGCGATGCAACAGTAAGTATTTGATAATGTCAACTGCCTGATTTCTAACAGTCGATCTCTTGTCGTTGAGAAGAGCAATTAAATTTACGCAGAGGCAACAGATTAGATCAGTATCAAGATTGCTTGGGCAGAGAATCAGCCGCTTGTTAGCAATTAACAGCTGCAAAATTGTGCATATATCAACTGTAGACTCATCTTGAATTCCATCAAAGAATAACCCCTTGGGCCCCTCCTCAGATTGAAAATTCAAAACTGAAAGAAGATTACCTTCACCAATGGAATTTAAAAATGTAGGCAAAAAGCAATACATTATAATACGATTTGTGTTTTTCAGAATGGCATGAACATATGCCTCAAGTTGCTTAGTTCCCCTAGCAATAGATAAAATTCCTTTTCCAGGTGCAGCCTCTTCCACACGTCCATCCTTATTAGCAAGCTGCAACATGGACAATAGAAATTCCAGGATTCTAAATACACCAATTGGCTCTGGAAAAGATCCCATATACACTCGATCTATGGTCATCCAACAAAGAGAATCTAGGTTTACTGTCCAACGATTCTTATCAAGCTTCTGCTCATCTTCATCATCACGCAGGAGACGTCGTTCAAGGAAGTTCATCAGTCTACTTAAACACAATCCCTGAAAAACTAAAGTGGACTCAACATCCACATAAAGTGGAGTAGACTCTAAAATATTTTCCACAAGTTGGGTTGCTTTCAGTTGTTCTGAGACGATATCAGCAAGAATTTCTGCAATGAAATCTAAGACAGCAGTAGCCCCCGCAGAACAAGGACCACCTCCATATCCGGAATCATCAATTTCAAGTAATAGCTTTGGGATTATGGGAAAGAGCATGCTTGCAGCAGATGATTCATGTAAATCTGGAGAGGATTCCTCATTCAATGAAAAAGATGTTCTCATGGAAGAAGTAGCATTTAATTTCGCTTTTGAGTCACTGGTACTGCTTGTGCTGCCAAGCCAGGATGTCAAAGCAAGGACGGGAGAAGCAGTGGGTGTTGCTCCGGATTTTGTGTTTGAATTGTCTGAAAGGGCAGGAGAACTAGGCACGTTGACAGAGGAGATACTAAGTGAATCTGTTTGTTGATTGGGTACTTGACTCCCGTTGGAATAAAGATGCATCAGCTCGGTAGCATTATAAGCAACAGGCGTGTCACTAAAAATTGGGGCTTCGGGACATTGGACAGTTCGCCCACCTCCTTCGCTGAGAGATTGCTTAAGATCAATATCAACCAAAGTATGATTAGGAAACCCACTTATATAGCCCGAGCTAGTACTTTTGTGTTCTTGAGGATAGCTTCCGGCACTCATGGAAGTTTTCACAGATTGATCATTCTCCAGAGGCAAGCTAGAGAATGAATTTTCAGAGTCATCGTCATCGACATTATTTTTCACCTTTGCTGCAGCATCTGTAAGATCCTTGGCCATTTTTAATGCACAATCAGCCCTGCATAACAGTATAATGGTCATAACACAAGAAAAATGATAGACAAATGTATATATTATGTCTAATATTATTTGTGATGGAATCAAAACCAGAAGTGATATGTACTTTATAAAGTAGAGAATCATGCAACAAACCTTACACAAGAAAAGTACAGGTCAACACAGCTTTCAAGAAACTCTGTGCGCCGGCACAAAGAAGAGAATGGTGGACATGTTTTTGCCAAATCAACCATGAAACGCAAAATTGAAGTAGCAGCAATAGGTGCCCCAGCCTCCCCACCCATTAATCGTGCTGCGTAAGTCTTGTGCAATAGAGCTTCACCTTGTAGGTCACCTGATGTATCTGTTGTTGCATCTACAAGCTCTGCAACTAAGCTACCACCAAGAAGTGACAGTTTACCCTTTTGATGGGCAAGCATTGACTGCATACTCAATCTATCAAATGTAGCTTTTGCCATAGAAATTACCGTTTCTAACAGCTCAACAAATTTCAACTCGCCATAGTTTCCATCATTTGGCAAAAGGGCAAAGAAGTCAAGCATGCGGACTTCAGGCACTCTTGGATAGACATCCTTACCAAATATTAAACAGAAGAGGATATAGTATATTTCAGGGGAGTCATGAAAGCTTGGAAGAACACGTGACAATCCTTGGTAACCCCCACTTGTTCGGAATTTAAGAGCAAATGTAGGAGAAGTGAGACAAACTCCAAGAAGAGTCATGATCCATCTCATACTGGTTGGATGTACAGCTTCATCAAGAAAAAATGCAATCAACTTAGACGAGACAATCTTGTGCCAATGCTCAAGCAACTCTTCAGCGCCAATAGTAACTTGCAAATCAATAAGCATCTCAAGTAACATATTCCTCACAATAACATGCTTTCCCATACCTTCTCGAATAATATGACTCCTTGGAGTCAGTTCAGGAGGATCAAAGGTCATAATAACAAATCTGATGACTAGTTCTAATTCAGAAGCTAAAAATCCATCCTCCAAAATGACACCAAGCAAAACTACCAGCTTTTCTAGAACGCTAACCTCCACATCTCCACGCTGGAGAGTAACTAACAAATGCCGAACCAAATTAATCTGGCGTAAGATAGTAAGGTTATGGTTTCTATACCAGTGCATCGATACCATGCGTTCTAGAAATCTAAGAACTGCAATTTGAATTGGAACAGGGGCTTCCACCCACAATGTCCAGTCTAAAAGGACATGCTCAACCATATCGGCATTTGAAAGAACAATACAGTTTGAGTTTGCCTCGGACAAGTCAGTATTTTCAAGTTCAGAAAGAAGACTAAATGAATCTTTTTGTACAGAGAAATCATCCATATCTCCATGTGATCCAACTGAAGAAAAATCATCAGAAAATTTAGGTAAAGAAAGCTCATCAATATTAGCTTCTGGTAAGGTTCCAGCATGGTAAACTACAGTTCTGCTTGCTTGAAGCTTTTGTGGTTCAGAAAAGGAGGCTTCACAGGCAGCGATTCGAAAGAATATATCAAGAGAATGCATATCAAACAATGACATTTTGTGTTGCAGAAAAAGTGCTAGCAAATGATATCCTCTCAAAGCTTGCATATCCTTGACATTCTGTGGATTTTGATGAAGTGAACATGCAAGTAACTCTAGTGCCATGTGTAGCATATCCTTAGTTTCGGCAACTTCAACAAGGGTGAGCACAACAGGGATTCCACCAACAACACGTACACTATCTCCAATAACAAAATGGTTGCAGATATAGACATCTCCAGAAAGACGACCATAGCGTGGTATACCTGCCAATTAAACAATATTGACTAAGAATATTATGCGAGATTGCATTGAAAGATACAGTATCGTTTATAGGCTATGTACCACCAATAGGAGAAGCAGCAGCAGATGTTGGGTCCACAAGATTGAGCAAGGACAATGTTCCAGAAGCTCTAAATGTTTCTGAGGATGTTCCATCAAAAGCAAAGATGAGCTTCTTGCCAGACAGCTGTAGAGAAAAAGTTGTCAGTCTTTCCAAATCCCAAACAATCCCACTGCGGTCAGAATTATATGTCCCCTGTTTTACAGAATTATCAAGTCGCTGTGGATTGGAAGTAACTGGCAACTCAGCTTCCAAAGAATCTAATATGGCCATGCTCCCCCCACCACAAGCCTGGTCTGGGACAAATCTTAGTAAACTTGTATCCTGGAACAATCCCCTGTATCCCCGACCAAGAATATACATGAAAAAAATGCTGCCTGATGTAAGCACCTCCTCAAAAAGATAACAACAACGAAGCCTCCATGAAAACTCACTAATTTTTGCACGAGCTGCTGGTGTGCCAAGAGTAACTTGTAAGGATTTACCTACTGGAGACAGTGAGTAGCCAAGCTTTCCTGTATGTATCAGCTTTCCATTAATGTAGACATATGCCACACTAGCTTGAAAGAGTCCAGCTAATGCATTAGGTTTGCTGTGAACAATTGCAAGGTGATACCACTTTCCTTCTTCCATTTCTATGCCAGGAAAAGATAAAGAGCAAGAGCTGCTTGTTGCTAGAGTTAAAACACCATTATCATGGAGGTATAGTTCTGCATATAATGTGTTTCCATCATTCACTGATCCAACAGAAAATATGCGCAACACCTGTCCAATAGAAGCATTTCTTTTGCTAGATCCAGTTTTGGATCCTTGCTCTGACTCTTTCATGAGATTTTTAAACAATTCTCGGTACTGGAACCAACAGACAAAAGTATATCCAGCAGCCGGTGGCCATGTTCTTTCTCCTAAAGACACCTGGATGGATGCATGACCTACTTTGCTCATGTCCATCTCCACAAAAGGTGCTAAAGAAACACCCTCAGACCTAATGTCTTCCATTTGAAGTAATTTCTCCATCATATCAACAAGAAGATTAGCAGAATTTTTCGTTTTTAATAGAAGAATATATCTCACAAGAATTCGAAGCTCAGAAGAAGACAGCCTATTGTGAAAACATAATATATTAATAGAGTAAGCTAGTCAGGAATGAGTAAAAAGACAAGTAAACTCTTGAGTGCACAAACCTAAATGTTCCCAGGACTTCCACAATCCGCAAAGCATGGGTAAGCAAAGGAGAAGAGCCCTCCAGGAATGGGCAAATTGTTTCCAGCAAGAGGGCAATGCATCCTAAATAATTCTCCACCAATGATAATATTAATTCATGCATCGTGCGTAAGAAAACAAGAGAAATATTACAACACTTTGTTACTTACCAACTGAAGTCAAATTTTCCTGATTGAATGGACCAGCACGAGCAAGCTTATCGATAAACTTCAGAATATCCAACTGCACTTTTGGAGTAAAGAGTAACAAAGAGCGTACCAGAATAGCTACTGCACTAGCATTGTATATCCGCTCTCCCTCAATCCTAGATATACCAAGAGAGGTGGCCAGAAATGAATTTGTTTCATCCTCTAATGTGTTGAAGGAAAAATAATTTTCCCCAAGCCCAGAAGATGGCGGGAGAATAGTCTCAAGTGCAAGCTCAAACATCAACTGGATAACTTGATTCTCGCATTCCACACAAAGTAAACCAGATTCACATAGTAGGTCATAAATGGTCTGAGACAACATAATGGCATGGAGTCTCAATCTATTTACAGGGTTATTTGATACACCAGCAGTGATGGCTCGCATCAAAAAACTAAAAATACTCATTGAAGATTGAACATCTTGAAGCTCACTACTCTGAAAGCCATGTAATGTGGTCAATAATAATGAAAATCCAGTGGCATCTCCAAATACTCGTTGTGGGGCATTATTTGCCCCAAGGATACGCCAAAGTGCACCTAATATGTCACATTTTGCATCATTTTGAAGTTTGTATTGAGATCCAGAAATGCTTGTTACCATATCACTCTTGAGAATCTCAATGAGTGCACCTAGCTCTTCTGGATGATCCTGGTAAGATAAATAAAATTCAACTAATGAGATGAAAGAATCAATTTGGTTAATATTCCAAATCTCTATAAAGACAAAAAAAAAAACAAAAAAAAGGAATAGCATTAACTAGGTCCCAAGTGGAGACATTCATCCTTCTAAGGAGAACCAGATACTAAAATATACCTGAAGAGCATCTTCAATGATCAAACAAGATAAAAGACGAAGAACACCAGCTCGATGATGATCAGATATCAGGAATGGTAGAATGATGTTGACCCCATCGGAAGCTCGGAAGGCTTGTTGGTTGGATTCAGCTCTCCTCAACAAAGAAAAAAGGCAATCCCATGCTACAGATGTCGAGCCTTCATCTTCAAATACAGAATATTTTCCTGATGCAGAACCTACTGGTTTTGGTGAAGTAAGAATAATATCATTGTTGTCAATGTGTCTCTTGAAGTTTGCAGTATTTGACATGGTCTTTAAGCCACTAGAAATACTGTTTTGCTGCTGTCGACTAGAAAAATACCTATTTTTCTTTAGATCATCTAGAAGAACCTCCAAAACACCGACTTCCCTGAGAACCTTCTTATACTTCTGATCAAATGACAGGAGTTTGACAAAGAAGGCTAGTATAGTATGTTTCAAACTAAATGAAATTGGCTGCTGCAATAAGCAGCAAAGTGAAAGCAATTCTTGTTCAGGAGTGCAGTTTACAACAGTAACAGCATATTCCAATATTTTAAGAACAATCTCCTGTAATGATGCAGGGAAACTTGCCATATTAAGAATGAAGAGAGGCAATGTCCGCAGTTGTTGACAGAGCATATAATTGTCAAGATGACATGAGAATATTTTAAACAATCTATTTAACACCTCTGCCTGCAGTTCAACATTGTCTGCCTTCAGAAAAATATCTTGAAGCATCTGAATTGCTTCAAGATCTTTAACCTTAGCATTACCTTTTTCCTCATCATTTTGCTGATCAAAAGTTGTATAGCTTCTATTGCTTGCACTCCTACTCTGAGAATGTTTTGAAGATTTTGCACAAGTAGGTTCTGTTTGACCTGTTTGTGCTAAATTTACAAGAACATCAAGAAGCCTTGTCAATGCTGGAGAAAGTTGGGATGGTAAAGTATCACTTTGGCTTTCCAGAAGTGATGAACTATTAGCTGCATCAGAATCATCCAATTGAGAGGAGGATGCTTGATGTAGAAAGTTTGAATTGACTGGACGAACAACCTGATCCTTCCTCAAGCTAGATAGAGTCAAAGCAAACTGAACCAGAAATTGATAACCATGTGCATTGTGAATATCTTCCCTGAGCCTAACGGAGCCAGCTTCTGCAGATACAGATAAAAGCAAAAGACAAATTAACTGTCTAAAAATTACTGAGCACCCATTACAGTCAGAAAAACAATGAGTAAACTGCTGAATCTGAGAAAACACATCAAGAAAATAAAATGGTTTGGAATTAAAATTACCAGGTCTATATGATAATTCAACAGATTCAAGTAGCAAATCTACTATCCCCATGGTGTAAGCAGCATCACCATTTTCAGCATTGAAATCTTTTACAGCCATGAGAAGGACTTTTATCTAAACACAATCACATAAAGCACCTGATAAGATCAGACATCAAATCCAACCAAAATTTTCTCAAGAGTGCTAAAATGAATAATGAAGCTTAAAGACGGTAATCTCTAGGAAAGTAGATACAAGAAGTGATTGCTTTCCCTTCTTCACAAGTAGATACAACATTAGCTTTGACCTCCAATTCCACCTCATGCCCACCACACTCTCCTATGGTGCAAAAATCTAAAAGTCACTATAATACCAACTCATTAATCACCACTCAATTTTAATCCAATAACAAGTGGCGACTCCCAACTATTTGAGGTTGTTTTCACTAAAATGTAAACACCATAAATTGTGGGTTCCTAATTTGACTCTCATCCACTTATTTCTTGAAAATAAACAACATATTCCAACCAGCCAAAGATTGATGAGCAAGTAGTTCATTACAGCATTTTGTGTTAGATGAAGCCACAATTAGCTGTCATTCAACATTTCCAAAGTTCCCTCGTTTATAATTGTTAGAACCATATGACTTACTATTCGAATTTGTACAATATGAAGCAAGTCTGATGTAAAGGAATCACGCCTATTCAATTTGATTCAATATGATGTGATTTGAACATAATTGATATGATTCTAGAAAAAGAAAGAAAGCCATTATAAACAAAAATCTGGCATGTTAAAATTAAATCAAAACCAACACAACAAAGATTAAATCCAACCCATCAAAAACTGCACCCAACTCAATATATGAAAGAAGAATTTTCAGTTACTCAATAGAAGTGGACAGGTCAGAGAAGGAGAAATCTGGTTAGAAGATGAAATATTGCCTTATACAGATTTGGAATTGGAGGTAATGATGAGAGTGAAGCTGACAATCCATGGGGCCTAAGAAGAACTGCTCTTGTTTCAAGGCTTGAAATCAACAACGAGGGTGGGAGTCAATGGTCGCTTAGAAGAAGGTCAACACTGAGAATGGAATCGGTGTTAACTGAAAAGGTGCCTTACCACTTGATGATCTTCTCTCTTTTCAACTCTTTATGTAGTGTGATCATTATGTTTCTTTCATTCAGCTGTATCAACGCCATCAAAATTTAAATTTGATAACAGAGGAATTACGGATGACTGTCCTATTACTGGAAACAATGATAGTGAAATAATTGTCCTATTGTCCCACTGCATTTGAATAAGTAACCATGAATCAAACATAAAATTTCATTTGTACTTGATATATGAGAGTATTCCTTTTAGCCAGTCTGAGATTATGTAATCCCTTGCATCAAGAATTCAAAAAGAAACTACATTACCAAGTGATGCTTGCGTATATATTTTGCAGTGCTTCCATTGTCATTGGCAAGAAGAAGACCAAGTATCTGTACGAGAGCAAAACAACATGAAAGATTAATATAAAGATAGATGTGCAAATTGAAGAGCTTAGTTAAATATGTTAGACCTTAAACAATGCATGTGCAAAGAACAAAACCTGCATTGCATGTCGATGAAGTTGAATTGTATGCAGAGGAACAAGTCCTTCCTTGAACTGAGCAAATACATTCAAAGAACCATTTGCAACCATATGCAAGAGAAGCTGAAGTGAATCATCTTCAATCAAACTCAGTGCTGCTGAAGGATGGCTTGCTAATGCCTTCATAATGTGTACAATACTTCCTTCTATCTGAATGGGGATAAATTAATCATATGCCAATTAGATTACACTAAAACTTAGGTAATGAGCATGCACACTGAACTCATAATTTGACTCTCTAGAAAATAATGTTTCATAAAAATTTTCCCATAGTCTAGCTCTAACAGTTGCAAGAATATAAACTGAAAAATTATATGACAATTTCAATCCAACAATTGCAAGAATAAGCTGAATAAGTATAAGAAAGTTTCAATCCAACAATTGCAGGAATTAACTGAATAATTGAAGACAGTTCAGTATTCCAGAGTTGCAACTTACTATTTGACAAATATGAAAAGTAAGACGAGTTACTAAAATATTCTTACCTAGCCAGAAAGTATAGTTTGAGCATAATCTAAAGAAGACTAAAAGAATTTGCACATATGATATGTTGCACAAACCAGGATCGTTTAATGAAAGATTCATCAAAAGGTAGGAGAAGTTATCAGAAAACTATAAAGAGAAAACTAACAAAAAAAATGGAGATCCCCTACACTAGCTAGCTCTGTATATCTCAGCAAGAATCTATTTCCAAGGAAAGGTCATACAACACATAATAAATCAGGAACATGTTAGCATATTGACAAGATTGAGATTACCTCGAGTTGTCGAATTCGAAAAGCATCTCTATCATCTGCATATTTTTCACTTTTCTTCGGGTCTTCCAAGCTATCAGTGTTTTCTCCTTTTGATATTTTAGGATTGAGAAGTGCATTGAGAATGTGAATAAGACAGCATAAAATGCCAGAGTCCAACAGCGATTGCTTGTCAATTGCCTATCAATAAATAAAATTTGGTATCTTATAAGTAAATACAGATAAAGAGGTGTTATGTGTATACCTAGTGATAGTATATTAAGAATAAATTCTGACAATTCAATCTAACTCCAACAGTTTCAGTGCACTGATATATTTGATAAAGCCAAAAAATAAAGAAAAAGGATAAAGTGCATAGTTCTGAACAAGGAAAATGATTTTAAAAATTAAACAACTATATAAAATTACATAACAATAGAAATCATTTTCATTATTCCTGTACATATCAAATTACAGAGGAATAGGTGATATGATTGAATATCCACATTATAAAATATTAAAATATCAGAAAATTATTTAATCAACTTAAGGTATCTTGAAAACATTTAGTATTTATTGGAGGTGTTAGGCCAATTGGATTTCTGGACTCTGGAGTCTTCTATCTGTAATTTTTTGTATTCCTTTGTTTTCCTTTGTTTTATGAGCTGGCCCCTAATAATAGGGACTCAGTTGCCTTTTATTCTTCTAGTTATATTCCATTACTTTTATACAATTTTTCTCTAGGTTAGTTTTGGCTGGCAATGTATTCCTACCAATATGATCAAAATTGAATAGGTTTTTTTGTGATTGGACAGTCCAATAACAATTCCCATTTGACAGACAATTATTAAATGTTCTGACAAGGTAACAACAGAAGAGAAATCATTAAACATTAAAAGTAGTAACAAAGTCAAAAGTTACAAAACAATTTACTAATTGCAAGAACATAGACATACCGCTGTCACAAGAACTTCTACAGCATATAACAAATTAGAACCACGAGTAAGCCCATCCTGGTAGAAAAACAAATTTTACTTTAAGCTCAGAAACCTTTTAGGTATTAAAAAATGAAATCACAATAAATAGGGAAAAGATGCAGCAACAAACCTTAACTTCAGAAAAAAAACCTATTATGTTTGTGTCATACAAAGAATTTCCTTCGCTATAGATTCTTAGCTTCTCAACATCTGTTACAAAGGCCCTCCCAACAACAAAAGAAAATATGTGTACTTCTACGAACCTGTAATGGAAATGAGATAGATTATTTCAAAGGACCTACTCTGGTTTGTGTTGCAATGCTTTATTCACCAACAAGTTATCAAAATATAACTCCAACCACACATTAGGAAGGATATGAGACTATTCTGTCAAAGCTCATTGTACATATCAACTTTTAGGCACACCACTAAATTAAATGAACTAGTACATAATCACAATTTGATACAAGCCAGGAAATGATAATTCACTAAAACAATTGACAATATGTCTCTAAGAAAATAGAGTCTAAGAATATTGAGAGAAAAGTTTCTTCTGCAAACAAACTTATTAGCCATAGTCCCAACTATTTTGAGGTTGGGTGCATGTCTCTTATCCTACCATTGAACCCAATACTATACTTCTAAAAATATTCAAAGTTTTAAATTACTTTTTATTATGTTAAATAATTTTTTTTTGGTCTCCCAATAAAGGTTTAAAAGTATCATTTCATGTTAGAGTTTTGGATTTCTTTAAAACATTATTGTTTAGGTATTGAATTGTATGACAGAAGGGGAGTCTTGGCACAACATTAAAGTTGTTGCCGTATGACCTACAGGTCACAAGTTCAAGTTTCAAAAATAACTTCTTGCAAAGCAGGGTAACATTGCATACAACAGACCCTTCCCTGCAACCCCACATTAGAGGGAGCTTCATACACCGGGTTGCCCTTATTGAATTATACTAACAATTGGTACACATCAAAATGTGCCAAGATAAATTCAAAATGGCTTTTAATCCTCTACTGTCCTTTCATTTAGTTTGCTTACTTTCAATATATAACATAACAATTAAGAGTAAATTAAATTGAAATTGAGAGAAAACAAGTTAAAAAGTAATTAAACATTTTGATCTGCCTTACTAATAATAGTATCTCAATTAATATCTTATTAGAGAATATCAACTAATATGAAAATGAATGATATAGATAAGAGTCAAATGAAATTTACCTACAAATATTTCAACTAAAACTCTAGTCAACTTACATTTAACTATAAAATATGGGAAAAACTGATTAACTTTATAACAAAATAAACACTATATTGACCTACAAAATAAACACCATGAAAAAAAAGTATCCCTTCATCCCTATTAATATCAAAGTAAAATTATAAAACTTGTTAATATTCTAAATTATAAACATTAAGGTACATCTTATTAATATAAATGTTATTAATATTTTAACTCATTTTGTAATCATGGTGAATTATGACACCACTTATCATTCCTCAACTTCTCCTCCTCTCTGCACTTCTCTTTCGTGACATGAATTTGCATCCCCTCCCCTTTCCTGATTGAGACAGACTATAACGTTGATTGTCTCCCACTTTTGCAGCTTCTCCACCTAGTTGGGTCTTTTTACAATTTGTTCTCCACTTATCCTTGCAATCTTGTACCTAATTTACTCTTCTGAAATTCTCCATGTTTTCGAAGATTTTCTATCTAGGTTGGTATTAGTCGATGCATGAAGAGTCTCGTTTGATACCATGAGGTACACATTCCCACGTCGAGGCAGTAACAATTTGAGTTGCTCAACACGACAACAAGATTCACCCATTCTAACTAAAACAACATGAGATTTCATTTCTTGCTCTCTATACACCCAATGGCTTCAAAAATTCAAATTGTTGTGCTATAAAATATATTGGCAGTCTTTGAACATGTGCATATCATCTTTATCATATTCTCCCTAATTTCATATGTTGTTATAGTTGCACCTAATTGTTCTAATAGTAGTAAATTTATTTTCTCTATCAATAACCTTAAACATCCATCTTAGGATTCTCATCTTTGTTACTTGAATGTACTTTTTCCTACTAGATGAACTAACTAAATTGAAGTTGTTGAAATCTGCTGTTGTGTTGGATGTTGAGGAAGAGGGCTGATCTGGTCTCCTCGGCGATGTTTATCCTACATACAAGGAGCAAACGTCAGAGAGCGCTAGAGTTGTATGGCAAAGCCCCTCTGATGTTTAAGTCAATAATAGTGTATTGAATAATAAAGAGCATGGAAATAAGACAGTCAATCCATCTCTACGATAGTCCTCCTCTTTGGTAGACATACCTGATATTTATAGATGTGGTAGGGAAATAACCCTACAACCTCCTTAATTTCTACTGCCTCCCTTAATGTTAGCCATTGGTTGTTACTGGCCATGAATTGCAAAGGTATGGATTGTGAAGGGCCCCATATGGATCGTGGGGAGCTCAAGGAGGAGATCAGAGTGCTTGGGGAGGAGCTCAGATTGCTTGGGGAGCTCAGATTGCTCAGAGGGGAGAGCTCAAGAAGCTCGAAGTGCTCAAAAGGGAGAGCTCAAGGAGCTCAGAGTGGAGAGCTAAGGGACCTTAGCCAAAGACGTCTACTTAGCTCCAGAAAGGTGCCAACGTGCCAACCTAGTCCAGAAGGTCGATCCTTTAGCCTGAGGTCTTTAAACACATAAGTAATTTGCTAATTTGAAATGAGGTCAAGTAGATATGGCCTACTCATTAGAAACGAGAGGTCATTACCAGAGGTATCATCAATGATTGATCATGTTATATTCTTATAAAGTTTTTGTTTTAGCCAAAAGGATATGCAACAATAACACATCACTCTAGAGCCTCTCTCTATTTTAATCATCAAATCTTCATTCCACTAGTCATACTTTCATCAATATCTCTTGTTGAATAAAGATCAAAGATATCTCTTTCTTAGTCATACATCATAACCATTTCTCTCATGTATTGTTGAAAATACAAGTAATATATTTAGTTTTATTTTTATCTAACTTAAAACCTTAAGTTTCTCAATTTCTATCAAAATTTTCAAATATCTTAAATAGAGGTAGAGGGGGTAGTTGAGAACTTGAGACAGAGTAGAGCTTCTAGAGCTTAATGTAATTAAACTGAAAAATTTATAAGAGATACATCCTTCCACAGTTTATTGATCAAAGTGTACTAAGTTAGGAAATAATAGGTACAAATAGCTAATCTAGTAGTGAAGGGAATGTTACAAAAGGATAAGTGTGATAACTAAAGAATTTAAATATATTACTATGCAAGAGCAATTAGGTGTAGCAATGATGGCATTGAGAAATATAAGTTAAGATATCATGATATAGAAGATTAACAATGACAACCAATAATTTTTATAGTTAATCAAGCTGAATTTATTAGAGTTGAAAGTGTAAAGAATAGAAGACCGACAATGATTCTAGTTAAAGTAGCTGAAACTGATTCGGGAGATCAAATATTATAAATGATGTAACATTGCATAGATTCATGTAGGTTACCCTTATACAGTTGAGACTGCAAACCTGATAATGACATAATCTTGTATAGACATTAATGGAGGGATAAATTCATGTGGCCAACCCCAAACCATTATGACTAATACAACTTGATATTAAGGATGATGAGGATGGTTAGTTGACCAGGCATATATCATGGTACAATGAGAAAGTGCTTCACTGGTCTGTTTTCCAATGTACTTCAATTCCAATGAGTCAGACGAGAACCAAATTTAATGTTCACAACCGCAGTGTGCATAATCAGACAAGACATTGATGAAAAGGGTTGCAATTATCTTGCAATGAGTTGTTCCAGAAAATATGTAATTTCCATGAATAAGGGGATGTTTCAAGCTCAAACTTTCTTTTGGAAAGTATTTAACATCACATGTGAAATAGTAGTGTATTACCAATTAGTAACTCTCTAAAATCTAAATATTAACAGCTATTATGACTATTTTAAGGCATGGATTCAACTAATATCATGTATTTAAATCAATGATTTTGGATTTGTGTCACAATGACTGAGATTAGATTAGAAATATCTCAAAATTCCAAAAGGTTTTAGAATAGAGCAAACTGCAAACAAGAGGTGAAAAGTATGAAAGTGGTATAAAACAAGGAAATTCATTTGGAAAAATGATGAAAAAGGAATTATGAGACGTATTATACATGTTGCCGATTGGGATGAGTGTGGATGTGGAGTGGACTGGAATGAGATTCCTGGTTTTTTAATATATTCAAAAAAGAAGATTATAATCATTGGATATGATTTGGAAGCATATGTCAACGGCTACTACAGCAAGAGTGAAAAAAAGGTGTTAACCAAGAAGAATTTTTTTTCAGAAAAAATGATAGCACAGGTGATTCCTTGAATTGCCTATTCATGGATGACTTAAGGGACTTACTCCTCAGGTATCAATGAAAACACACTAACATAGTCCAAAGCTTAAGTGAATAAGGAAGATAATTGTGAAGTATAACAAATAATAACTTAGAAATCAATTTTTTGCCAAAATACATGAAGCACATAGTAGCTTTACCAAAGTTAAATCCAAACAAGTTTCAAGCAGGTGAATAAAATAAATAATTAAGAAAAATATATGGAAGCTACTTAAAATAAAACTGTGCTAGAGAAA
Organism: Kaempferia rotunda; assembly: GCA_037177415.1. Lineage (NCBI taxonomy): Eukaryota > Viridiplantae > Streptophyta > Magnoliopsida > Zingiberales > Zingiberaceae > Kaempferia > Kaempferia rotunda. Next base: position 20,960 of record JBAMIB010123402.1, read on the forward strand.
TGTGAAACTTTTATGTTATACAGTTGCATATTTGATATCTCTTACTTGGTAATTAACTGGGCTACATCAGTCTGCTGCTTAACCAATCTACAGAATGCATCTACAGCCATATCCAGTGCTGTTTCTTTCTCCTGCATGAGCGAACTCTCAACATAAGAGAATATACCTTCGAAAATCTTCGAGACTGCATGAAGCATGAAAATCCTTTTACCAACCTTTTCAGAGCTGGAACTGCGGAATTCTTCCCAGAACTTCTTGAATTCCAATTCAAGTTCAATTTTTCCTCTGTAGTTATAGAAGAACAAGGATACAAATGTAAGCAATCTACATAAACACATTTTGACTGTTTAAAGTAACACCGACTGCAACCTTATGAAAGTAGAATTAAAGGGTCAACCAAATGGCATATGTAAGTTGTTTTCACAAAAGGAAATGAAGAACCCACAAAAACAAACAACAAGGTAAAAAAGAAAACTATCACCTTTGAAAATTTTATACATGTGTGTGCATATGTTTAACCTAAAATGGTTAATGAATGTGTTTCATAAGTAAAATTATCCAGTTCTGATTATCTTGGAACATAAGATAAGATTTAAAATTTGATACATTGTTTTCTTTATGAAATACTAAAAGTATCCCTAAGCTTGAAAGGGAACTATGCTACCACATAGCATAAGATGAAGAACTTTCATCGAGGCGTTTGAAATGAAAAAAAAAAAAAAAAGATCTGTATCAATCCAGAATCAGCATCCTTAAGCTTGAAAGGAAAATTATGCTACCACATAGCATAAAATGAAGTATCATGGAGGCATTTGAAGTTCAAAAGTAAAAATATTCAGCATCAATCCAGAACACAGATTCAGATTCTACTGAGATCATAATTCCACAGACAAAGAATATCTGTTAATAATTCAATTGCAAGATTAACTTTATTTCGGTTAAGAGTGCAATGGAAGCAAGTGGATGATGAAAATCTTCCAAGAGTTTTGGTTATGCATATAATTTCCTCCATTAGAAAATTTGGGTTTTAAAATTACAACAGAACCATAGTATGGGAGGAATCTGGAAATAAAGGTTTTTATTTCATTGCTTCTCCACCGACTCTTGCATTTTCTCATGTAAAACAGACATAATGTCAATTTGATTTCAAAATATGAGAAGCGGGAAATCATGGATCTTCTTAGTCCTGCTATTGTTCATTGTTTATTCTGTGGGTTTGTTTTTGACATTATAGCTACCATAAAAATATTTTAAAAAAACAGTTCCAGATGTTAGCAGGAGGATAGATGAGCTTCTAAATTTTTCCAATATAATATTAAATCAACAAAAAAGGGAAATGGTATTCCCTCAATCAGTCAATCTGAACTTGTTATATGCCAACACATTCTTTTTGTGGCAAAAGCGAATTTGGCAAAACTAATATAGTCAAGTGGGCATAGATAATAATTGATGCAAGATCACAATTTTCATTTTCAGATTGCATCACTAATGAAAGCAATAAACATGCTCAATCAGCCAGCTATTTGTTACCAAAATCATAGAGTTAAGTTGTCTCTGCATCTCTGTGCATGACTACAAAGAGAAAATGCTTCTCTCAGGACTCCGTCTGCAAAAATGTTTCATTCAACCCTTTAATCAGCTATTATTTCCCAAAAAGCTGTGCAATCATACATGGCAAATCCTAATGTCGCGAATCCTAATGCCAGAGACATTCAAGCTATTACTGAGAAACAAAAGTAGCATAATTTAACAGCAAAGGTTTTTTCAACAAAAATGCCCCATTCGATAGCATTACATAAAATTACCAAAAAGGAGACAACTTGTTAATCGGAGACGAAAGTTGGTCTCATACCTTGCAGGGGACGATACGGGCGATCCATACACAGACGCGGGGGCCGATTCAGTTGTGCCAGCTCCACCATATTCAACAGTAGAGGAGAAAGAAGGGGATGGATAGGTGGACTGCGACAGCGGCTGCGACCCAG
>JBAMIB010123715.1:0-13848 GCA_037177415.1 Kaempferia rotunda
CGAGCCCATTCCCACATCCGTCTCCACCGCCTATGACTCCGGCGACGACTCCCTCGTCCTCTCCTCCCCCACCTCCGTTCTCCGGCCATTCCCCTCCTGCTCCGTCAAACAAACGCCCGCTGAAGACCACAACGCCGGTCTTTGGCCACCGGAGTTCCTACCATTTCCATTCGAGGACACACCCTTATACAACGATCTGTCGTGTTCAGCTCTCTGGCCATGCCTCTACGAGAAGGAGACAACAACATCCTGGACGCCGCAGTACCACTCGGCGAACGATTCGCCGGCACGGGAAGAGAACGATTACTTCCACGGGATCGGCGATCTCTTCCCGCTCGAACCGCTACCAGCTATCTTCTAAAATTAAACTCTTCGTAACTCCGCTACTTTGTGCCGTTTTTTCCTTCGAGGCGGCCGTTACTTAAATTTATTGCGCTTTTGTGGTTTGTCGTGCTCCTGACTGTATCCGTTATTTTGTTTAAATATTATGATGAAATTTTGGCGTGTATCAGTGGATTATTTATTTATTTATTTATTTTAATCGTTGAAAATTCGTAGCAGCAGTAATTGGAGGGCAGGTTCATCACTTGATGTGCGTGGTTGTAATAAAGTGGGCAACGATATTATTATATTAATATAAATTATAAATTTTTTTTATTTAAGAAAACCATTAACCGTTACGTTTTTATGTGTTACAAAAACCTCCCGGTATATCTTTCTTTGCGCCGTTACCGTTACGGTTAACGTCGCCATGAGTAGTGCCTGCAACCGTCGCTGTCTCTCTTTCTTCCCTCCCTCGATCATTCCGCTCCTAATAAATTAGCGGAATATGATTATGAAAAGTCCAAAAAAAGGGACCTCGTGTCCCATCTCGTGTCGTGTCCCATCTCGTGTCCCGTATGCTCCTCCACTCCAACGAAAAGGAAGCGAGACTGCGAGATCGAACCAAGCGTAGGGGAGCAGCTTCCTCTCCTCCGTCTCACCCACGGCATTCGTCCGCATTGCATTGAGATCGCCACCATCGCCTCGCTTCATCTTTCTTCCGATCTGCCCTTCTCCTGCTGCGGATCCACGGAGCTGCCGTTGGATCTTTCCTGGCCAGATCAGGTGAGTTGGATCTACCGCATTCTTCCATCTCTTCATCGTCGATGCAGGATCTCGCGCCGTATCGCTAAAATCGAGATCCCGGTCTTGATCTATTATCTACTATGTCGCGTTGGTGCCATTTATTGATCCTTTTTCTGTTTCTGTGCCTGAAATGTTTTTTAGATTTATAATGCGGCAGCCGCTGATGGATCCATCAGATATGACTTCTAGTTTTCCATCGCAGTTGTGCTGTGGGTCTAAGAAACTAACTGCTGATATTTGTCATGGTTTTCAAGGGACTTAGAATTGGCATTGTCACAATACGAGATCATGTGTCGTGTATTCTCTATTTCTTCATTTTCGCGATGCACAACTCCTTGGACAACTTTAATTCAATCTAAGGCTTCATATACTGATAAAATATACTTTTTGTGGCTCTCCATGATCGGGATGGTTGGAATATGAGTCCAACGCCTACATTGTCTCTCGCAAAGAAACTATTTAGATAAACGGCCCGACCGATTCAACAATCAAGTCAACTAAAGTTTGAGCTTTAATACTAGTCTTAGATCGGCAATATCAAACTCTCTTAGTTTTACTGTGCGTTCAATAATCTCTCTGATATTTCAGGCATCCAATACTTGTTTTAAAGGTTGAATTGTGACGATTATTATTGATTTTGTGTTTGGTCATTCAATAATGTCAATTTTGATCATCCATTCTTTTATGCTATTTATTATATCTTCAACAATATCCTCTTCCAGTTAGATAATGGATTTGAGATACCTAAGATTCTCATACTCACATGGATTCATGTTCATCAATTTCTTATCCCTACTATTTATAAATTCAAGTTTTGTACTATTTATCTTAATACCTTTGCTTTATAGACTTTACACACAAAATGTGACATTATCTTTCATCAATTATGTACTACTTATTTTGAATATGATTGGTTCGCTCATTTAGGCATTTGGTGTGATTGTGAAAAGATAGGGACCTTGAACTAGAACTGACATCGTTAATGCAAACCCACAACTTAAAAATATTAGCTGTGACACTCTTAGTAACTCTAACATCAGTAATTAACCTCCATATTAAGCAGTAATTGGATATTAGAAGCTAAAGATTATTTCAATGACTTGTTGAATGTCAGTGGAACTAGGCATTGATAACTGCTTATTTACACTTTTGTTTAGTTTCTGAGTGATGACCAAGGTGTATAAGTATAAGAGACTGGCTCTTTAAAACTTTTCTATATAATTACAGTCGGACTACTTGCTTGTTATTTAGAGATCACTTATCTACAAGACAGAATTTTCATTTTCTCAAGAACAAGAAAATAACATGTTATCAATTGAATCTTCATGTTGGAACATTCTGATTACATTATTTACTGAATTACTATTACTGAGCAAGCATTCATATGTTGAAGGTGGTGTAAGGGATATAGAGAGATAGAAGAAAATTGTAGTTGGCAACAGCAAAAATAATTTAAGAGGCTTGAATATTAACTGCAGCATATCCTTCTAGTAATTCCAATGTAAAGATAAGATCTATGTAGCTCAATTCAAATAGTTGGGAATACTAGGCTTAATGTAGGTAAATGTTCAAACATATTTGTGTATATAGCTGCTGCACTACTTTTTGAAATACTGTTGTAGATATAGATCATAGAAGGTCACTTATTTTGTTTTGCTATTTTATGATGTAGAAGCATTTGTGGGGCAATGCTTACCATTATTTGGAGACGTAGAGACAAATAAAGTGGCAAGTGCGCACAAGTAGAAAGTATGGCACCTACAAGCAAGGCTGATAGGAAGGCAGCATTAGATGCAGCAGCATGGATGTTCAATATTGTTACATCTGTTGGGATTATCGTGGTTAACAAGGCCTTAATGGCAACTCACCACTTCACATTTGGTATGGTGATACAAGTTTCAGTTTTTATGGTTCTACTTTGAATTTAATGTCTGTTTGTGTTAAATAGCAGTTCTTAGTACCTTCCGACATAAGAATTTGATTTAAACATAATATCAACCTTTTGAATATAATGATTTAATTTCGTTAATAATAATGAATGTGAGTTGAACTTCATGATTCCCTTACCACTGAACAATGATGCATTAACTAGGCATAAAGTCTGATTTTTTTCATTGCCTGCTCTCATATGGTCTCTATGTTTTTTTTTTGCAGCCACAACGTTAACAGGCCTACATTTTGCTACGACCACACTTCTGACTGTTGTATTTAGGTGGCTTGGATACATTCAACCCTCTCATTTACCATTATCCATCCTTATAAAATTTGTCCTTTTTGCAAACTTATCGATAGTTGGTATGAATATAAGTTTGATGTGGAATTCTGTTGGATTTTATCAGGTTTGCCCTTGCCATAACAATAAAGTAAAAAAAACATATAATTTCATAATTTGACATGATTCTGTAACTATATGACAGATTGCAAAGCTGTGTATGATCCCAGTCTCCTGTCTTCTGGAAGTTGTATTTGATAAAATTCATTATTCAAGGGCAACAAAGCTCAGCATACTGGTGGTTCTTTTAGGGGTTGGCATTTGTACAATTACTGATGTGAGCGTGAATACTAGAGGACTCATAGCAGCTACTATAGCAGTTTGGAGCACTGCCTTGCAGCAATACGTAAGTAATCAAGATCCATATTTCTTAATTTTTGCAGCTCTCTTAGACATAATCGTGATCAGATTTATCTCTCTAGCACTCTTGTTCAACCGTGTGGAGAAAAAAAATCACCACCATTGACAACTGAACAAAGAACAGGTGTAAGAAAGAAAAACTTCTATTGAACTTACACACAAATTTACAATATAACTCTTAGAATGAGCATGAAACTAAAAATATACTTCTATAAAGAATTATATATATAAAAAAATAGAATTCTAAAACATTAGAAATATCCCAAAATTTAACATTTAAAATAAATTAACAAAGCATGGTGTTACAGTGTATTTATTTCAAGTTAGTGGTTCTATGCCCTGAGAATAAATAGCAAACATTTTAGCGCTCTAACAAATTTACAAATATCTGTGTTCTCAGTACGTGCATTTTCTTCAAAAGAAGTATTCACTTGGATCATTCAACCTGCTCGGACACACGGCTCCAGTCCAAGCAGCATCGCTGTTGATTGTAGGGCCTTTTGTTGATTATCAGTTGACAAGCAAAAGGGTGGACACATTTGATTACAATGTAACCACTGTGGTAAGTAGATGCCGATGCTTTGATCTTTAAACAGATACTGCATTGAATGAAAATATTTTGACAATTCTCTTTTATTTGTACGTTGCAGTTCTTCATCGTACTCTCATGCACCATAGCTGTGGGAACCAATCTTAGCCAGTTTATCTGCATAGGAAGATTCACCGCTGTCTCTTTTCAAGTTATAGGACACATGAAGACAATCCTTGTCTTAATCTTAGGTTTCTTCTTGTTTGGAAGAGAAGGTCTCAACTTACATGTAATCTTCGGAATGATCTTAGCAGTCTTGGGCATGATCTGGTACGGAAATGCATCATCTAAGCCGGGAGGAAAAGAGCGACGCCCTTCTTATCCGTTGCCTGTCGACAAATCATCGAAGCACGGACTACTAGCAGAACCTGGAGATCACAATGATAAAGTTTAAGCTTAACTTCAATGATCAAACAATGGTACATTGTTTACTCTCACACCATAAACTCATCAATTAACTGTTTCTAGCTATAGCATTATTTGCCACTTATGATCCCATTGAATTTGGGATCCCTAGTGATTCTTTTCCTTATATCTTGACAAAATTCAAGACTCATGATCATACAGGACAGGATGAGTAACTAAATTCATTTTTTTTTAATTTTTTTTTCATTTAAAGGTTTGTATTAATTAATTGACTGGTTTTGTTTTTTATGCTGCATTTACAATCGTATCCGATGTGGCTACCAACAGAATATGTGTGTTAGATATACCTCTACTAGTTATATAAATTATCGACTGCATAATTGTTTTATCTCTTTGAGAATTGGAATTCTACATAAATTGACACTAGTATTAGAGTGTAAAAATGAACCTGACTTATCAAGTTGATCTGGAACAAAAATAGATTCGGGTTAATCTAAATTTAGAATTTAGTAGTTTTTGAATTAAATTAAATTGTATTTTAAAAATTAAGATGTTTTATGTAAATAGATAATAAAACGTAGTATAATAGTAATGAAATATTAGAATAAAAAATAAAGATTTATAGGAAAATAATTTTTAAAAAAAAGTCTTTTTTTTTTTCCTGATTGGACAGGTTTGGTGGGTTATTCAGATTATTTGGGTTTGAGTTTAGGGTTTTAAGATTGACTTGGGAATCAGATTGAAATTTGTTTAATAATGACCTTTAACCTAACCCAAGTTTTTAAGAATGATCTTTAACCTGATCTAAATCCATCCGATCGACTTGAATCCAAACCCTAAATAAGTATCACAGTTTATATTTTAGGTGATGTTTGATTAGTGAGCTTATGATGAGATAATGGAATGATAGTAAAAATAGTGTTTGGATTGTAAATTTGAGAATAATAATTTGTGAATAATTTTCAAATTTATAGGAATCATCAAACTCGTTTAACTTGATAGTTTCATTTTCTATTATCATTCATATTTCTTCTTATTATCAAACTTAATCACTTCAATCATTTAACCAAACGTCAGCTTTGTAAATTTTTTACCTCTCACCTTCTACTCAATTTAATGCACAGGCACACAGCACCTTACAGAAATAAACTAATTAATTTTTACTTTGAGAAAATAAAATTAAAAATTGTATGAACTCTAGATAATATTAAATTCTTTTTAGTGGAAAAAAAAAATTAAACTTCCTTCATTTTTATGCTGACTTATTTAATAAACCATGATGTAAAAATAAATAAATCTTGTATGACAATGACACGTTTCGTGGATAATGATTCAATATAGGCAGTTACATATTTGCACAAACAATAAATTATTATAAAAATATCAACATCACTGGTAAAATAACGCAAGAAATATAACATAAATAATAATGCGTGCAAAAATTCCCTTATATTTATTCAAAAATAAGGAATATAATTAAATAAAAATATTTCCAGTTTTTCCGAAAGACTATTTGTAAATTTTACTGATTTTTTTCCTAAAATAAATTGTATAACGCGCATCAAAAGCCGTTGATGTCTCGGATCGGACGGTTGGTGGGTCGCGATAGCACAATTTATCGTAAATTATGTTTTTTTACTTTTATTTTAAATTGTACCCGCCGCACGAGATAACCTACGAGGGAACCAAGAAAGTATCTCGGTTCTGATGGCCTAATGAAGTTACTTAAATGCCCTCATTAAGATTTGGAAAATACTATATTTGACGGTCTAGATTTGCAGATTCATCTCGGCGAGAAGGCTACATATGGATTTTAACACGTCACGTGTTCCCATTAACAATGGTACGTATCGCCGAAATTAAACAAGGAAAAAAAAACTATAAATAGACAATTTCAAATCAAATATATGCGGGACATACCAAAAAGAACCGCCTATCACCATTAATATCTAGTTAGATCTAACGGTTGAGATTCGATCTCGAGCTCTTCCCGTTAATCCTGGCCGTGGAACGTGTCCACACGGTGGCAGAGTGACGGCGACGGGAAGCGCCGTTAAGTCGAGATAGGGGCGCTCGGGTGGAGAGCACCTGCGGGACGTCATCATACAAAGTGCTATGCGGAAATGCCTTGTCCGTCAATTTAGAAATTAACGGCGAGAGACTCGGTCTCGAGGGAGCGGTTTTATGCGGCCCGACGTTCGAGGCACTGCGGCTACTTATTGGCTGTACAAGTACTAGCTAAGAGGCAGAAGGGGGTCGAGAGCAGGACGGCTAGGAACTGCGATCTTCTTCTCGGCGATCTTCTTCTTCTTCTCTTTGGATGTAAGCCCGTTTAGATCGGTGTTCACTAGGGTTTTCTTTCCTAGTTTTGAAAGATTCGGTGGTTTACGTATCGATTGCATTTTTTCTGCTAGGGTTTTGGGTTTATGGTTACTTACATCATGACTGTACCTGCTTGTTTGTATTTTACATTAGATTTTAAACCTGTTAACTCTTTGGAGGATGTGCTTGTTCCTTGGTCCTTAAGAGTTCCCCGCAAATCTGTCACATAATAAGAAATTTCTTGTGTAGTATTTTTTTTTATCCTTTTTGTAATTGTTGTATCTGTTATATGATGACAATCCTTCTAATTGTCAGTTAAACTTCATTTGCACTAAAATGCAGATACGGAATATTCACAGATAATTGCTATCCTGTTCTCATTGATTTTACTTATATGGTACATTGCCCTAAAATGCCGCAATTTTGATTGCTGGACGTTTTGGTTTAAAACCTAGCATTTTTTCTATATTCTATAGATTATAGTTATTGGCTAAACTTTCTCATCTAGCATCCTTTTCAATTGAAGCATTTTAAGCATATTTTCATTTTGGGTTGTGTTGTAACTGTGATTTTAATTCTTATTCAAGGATATTCACACCTATTTTTGCCTTGCCATTTTCTATTTTCTAGACTGAAGACAGACAAGATGGATCCTTATGTTAAACCAGACCCTGATGACTCGGATAATTTACCACCGCCTCCTTCCATCCCTCCTGATGTTAACCCCATGAAGGCTGCCAAACCTAAAAGGACTCCAATGGCAAGACCTGGCATCGGAAAAAAGGGAAATGTTGTGCAGCTATTGACAAATCATTTTAAAGTTGCTGTTAGAAACGTGGATGATTATTTTTACCACTACAGTGTAGGTTATCATTATTCCTTGTTTACCTTTTCTGTTATGTAACTTGTAATTTTGAAATGCTAAATTTTATTATTGTTTCAAATTGTTATTGTTATTGAATTATTAGGTGGCACTGAATTATGAAGATGATCGTCCTGCGGATGGGAAGGGTGTTGGAAGGAAAGTTATTGATAAACTGCACCAGACATATCATGCCGAGCTAGGAAAAAAAGACTTTGCATATGATGGCGAGAAGTCTTTATTCACCCTTGGCGCTCTTCCTCAAGTCAACAATGAATTCACTGTGGTGCTTGAGGATCTGTCGTCAAACAAGTATCGTTTCTTTTTTGAACCTTGCATTTGCTAAGTAATCCATTCTTAACTTAACATGTGTATTGCATTTGTTATCTATTTTTGTCCTAGAATTCCTGGCAATGGAAATGCTGGAAATAATAGTCCAGGTGAAAGTGATCACAAACGTGCCAGACGACCCCATCATACAAAAACTTTCAAAGTTATATTGAGTTTTGCAGCAAAAATACCTATGAAATCCATTGCTGCAGCCTTGAAAGGCAATGAAACTGAGAACTCCCAGGAGGCCTTGCGGGTTCTAGATATTATTCTGCGGCAGCATGCTGCAAAACAGTATGTGATCGTTTATTCATGAAATTTTGAATTACATAATTGTAGGCTTGTTTGTTGCATTCTGATAGTTGCTAAATTACATTTTTAGGGGTTGTCTTCTTGTGAGACAATCATTTTTTCAAAACAATCCTAAAAACTTTACTGACATTGGTGGTGGAGTCACGGGATGTAGAGGTTTCCATTCTAGTTTCAGAACTTCACAAGGAGGCCTTTCTTTGAATATTGGTCAGCACTTACGATATCTCTATGTTTCTGCTTTTACTTGTTGTCATTTATTGTTTTAAAAATATTATTATCTTTCTTATTTGTTTAATATAGATGTCTCTACTACTATGATTGTGAGGCCTGGCCCTGTGGTTGATTTTCTCATTGCAAATCAAAATGTCAAGAATCCAAATCAACTGGACTGGAACAAGGTGATTAAGTAGTTGTTCTTTTTTTATATTCTAGGTTTTTGATTGCCTATATATAATATACCTATTGGTGCAATTTGTTTCATCTTGACTTTTGATTCTTAATATTATATCTACACAGACCTAATTATTTTTCACACTGTTTGTTGTTGGTAGGCTAGAAGATCTTTGAAAAATTTGAGAGTGAAGACAACTCATACAAATCAAGAATTTAAAATCATTGGGATAAGTGACAAGCCTTGCAAAGATGAAATGTGAGTTTTTCCAGGTTGTGTATAATTATTTATTATGAAGCATTATTTAAGAACTCTAAGAGAAGCTTCTTTTATATAAATGTGAATTTGTGCAATTTCTGTGTTTCTTCCTTTGATGGTGAGAATTTATTGCTTGAAATTGCTGAATTCTCCTCTTTCTCTGCCTATGTTTTGTACTAATCTTGCTTTCTGAAAACCATTAGTGTTTGTATAATGTTGTTTCTTCCTCAAGCTTGGAACTTGTCCTGCTTCCTCCCTTAGTCTAATATGATTTTTATTGTTGTTCCATGTGTGGATGTTGATACGTCAATAAAGTTTGATAGGTCATTTTATTGAGAAATACATTTATGATTTTATTTTTGTATGCTTATTTTTACATTGCAGATTCACCCTAAGGCTGAGAAATGGAAATGATGGAAATACGGACACAGTTGAAGTAACTGTTTATGATTATTTTGTGAGACATCGGAGAATGCAATTAAGTTACTCTGCTGATTTTCCTTGCTTAAATGTTGGAAAACCAAAAAGACCAACATATGTGCCCCTTGAGGTTCGCAAGTTCATTCTACTTCATTATTTTTTTTGCCGCAACAAACTTTTTTTTTTATCCTGACAAATTTGGCAAGCTATTCAGCTCTGCTCCTTAGTTTCACTGCAAAGGTATACCAAATCGTTGTCAACCTTTCAACGAGCTTCTCTTGTGGAAAAGTCAAGGCAGAAGCCTCAAGAACGAATGAGTGTCCTCAGCGAGGTATGTGCTGATCTGTAAGATTGGTTTTGTTGGTAAGGTCTGTATGCTGTTTTTTTATACTTATCCTTGGATGATAGGCTTTGAGAAACAATAATTATGATGCTGACCCACTGCTACGCGCATGTGGTGTTAGCATTGCCACCACTTTTACTCAAGTAGAAGGCAGAGTATTGCAGCCTCCCCGAGTATGGTTTTATGTTTTGTATTTATAATTTTACATATTGATTTGAGGTTATATATGACAACTAAAGCAAATGTTCCAGCTCAAAGTTGGCAACGGAGAGGACTTTATGCCATCAAGGGGGAGATGGAATTTTAACCAAAAGGTGTGCTGGTTTAAAGATTGATAATTTTTGCTTTCGATAAGTTTATTCTTGTAGTTAAAATGTGTACTTCATTCAGAAATTGATTGAGCCGACTCAAGTCTCCCGTTGGGCTGTTGTTAATTTCTCTGCACGATGTGATATCTCAAGCCTCATACGTGACATGCTCAAATGCGCAAATATGAAGGGCATTGTATGTTTTGGCATCACTCTTTTCCTGAGTTGTTTTAAATTCTAACACTGTTTCTATCTCAGTCAATGGAAGATCCTTTCAATCAATTTTTTGAGGAAAATCCTTCGATGAGAAGGGCCCCACCTGTTGCCAGAGTGGAGGAAATGTTCCAGCAAGTTAAGCAGAACTTACCTGGAGCTCCAAAGTTTCTTCTATGCATTTTAGCTGAGAGGAAGAATTCAGATATTTATGGTTTGTTTTTTTTTCTATCTTTATTGTATCATTATATATATTTGCGGTTAAACTTAATCCATGATTAGGTCCTTGGAAGCGCAAGTGCCTAGCTGAATTTGGAATTGTTTCTCAATGTATCGCCCCACAAAGAGTCAATGACCAGTACCTTACAAATGTGCTGCTTAAAATCAATGCAAAGGTGCCATATGCTGTCTCACGGTCTAGTAATTTTATCCCTTTCTGTTTCTAATCTTTTGTGTCTCCTACACAGATGGGTGGTATAAACTCTTACTTGTCAATTGAAAGATCATCAGCTATTCCTCTAGTCTCAGATACACCGACAATCATTTTGGGCATGGATGTTTCCCATGGATCTCCCGGGCATTCAGATATTCCTTCAATTGCTGCGGTATATTTAACAGGCTGCTTTTCTACTGCTTTTGTTGCTTCTCTAATTATGTAGCTATAATGATTGTTTGCAAAATTTTTTCTAATTAGTCTTCTTTCGCTATATCTTACATGCCTAAACATTTTGTCTGGTTTTAAGGTTGTAAGCTCAAGGCAATGGCCATCTATATCTCGCTATAGAGCCTCTGTGAGAACACAATCTCCAAAGGTAGAAATGATAGACTCACTTTTTAAGCCTGTTGGAGAGAAAGATGACAGTGGCATAATTCGGTTTGTTAACATTTCTAAATTTTTATACCATGTCATGTTTTGATTATTTTTCTTGAGTTCATCAGTCACTGAGTATCATTCTTCTTTTAAACGGAAATCATTATCAATGATGTAGGGAGCTGCTTGTTGATTTCTATTCCAGTTCAGGAAAAAGAAAACCAGAAAACGTTATCATTTTCAGGTAAACTCTGCACTAGTTTCTACTATTGGATTAACGCATATGGATATTGTACCTTGATGGGGTGTGTGTTTTCCATTATGTTTGATATTGTTTGTTATTCTTGATATTCAGGGATGGTGTAAGTGAATCTCAGTTTATTCAAGTCCTCAACATTGAATTGGATCAAATTATTGAGGTATGTCCATGTATAATACATATGCTAATGTCAGTGGAGTACTGATTTTGTTCAAATTGTTGTTGCTATCTGTAGGCCTGCAAGTTTCTTGATGAACAGTGGTCTCCAAAGTTTACATTAATAATTGCCCAGAAAAATCACCATACCAAGTTTTTCCTTCCAAACTCTCCTGAGAATGTCCAACCTGGTATGCATTTTATTATTGTTCATCAATTTTTTTTTTTTAGCCTTTTACGTCCATCAAATTATAATTTTTGAATTTTAAATTTGCATGGTTTTGGGATTGCAGGGACAGTAATTGATAACAAAATTTGTCATCCAAAGAACTATGACTTCTACATGTGTGCTCATGCCGGCATGATTGTAAGCTCTTTTTTCAATAGCAATTGTACTCTATTTTTAGCATCTTTGGTCTGTGAACTTAATTAATTGTTTGTACATGAGATTATTTTTTTCTATTTTTATATTTGGAATAGTTTGTTGTATATCTCAGGCTATCTGGTTAAATATATATATTATAAAAAAATTCTTCCATTTGTCTAAATGCATAAATTCAAGTTTTTCTTATATTGGTGTTTGCAATTCCACAGGGCACAACTCGGCCCACTCATTACCATGTGCTAATGGATGAGATTGGCTTTACTGCTGATTCCCTGCAGGAACTTGTTCATTCCCTCTCTTATGTGTAAGTGTACATGTTTACACGTAATAATACTTTAGTTCTCGAATGTTTGATATATCGTAACTGAGATTTTTCACATTCTATGTCCAAATTTACAGATATCAGAGGAGCACAACTGCAATATCTGTTGGTAAGTTGGCCAGTTGTCCTTTCCGTGATTTGTGTAGTTTGTTAGGTGTATCGTTCGTCGTCGATAGCTGTATGATATCTAATGTATATTTTTTCCTTTGTGATGCAGTTGCACCTATCTGTTATGCTCACTTGGCTGCCGCACAAATAGGGCAGTTTGTGAAATTTGAAGATTTATCTGATTCGTCATCCAGCCAAGGTGGACAGCAGCATACTGCACCTGGTGCAATTCCAGTGCCGGAACTTCCACGTTTACATGAGAATGTTTCGAGTTCCATGTTCTTCTGCTAATCTCTGGACAATCTCATAGTCGTCTCTAGTATATTTTGGGTGAATTTTTTGTCGTGGAATCGTTGACCTTTTTGGTCGTGGGTAAAGACTATCACCAGGCTGACTCAAGGTCCCTCTTGGAACATCTTAGTTTAATGTTTGGTATATATTTTGGTCGACTTATGTAGTTCTAATCTGGAAGATATTTTCTGGTCTTTAATTCTACCCTGGAACCGTGTTTTCTCGTGTTCTAGTCGTTATGCAGATGTGTTCAATGTCCTTTACACTTGCATCCTTTTGATCCGCTTTCCGGTGTAAATCTACTCGTTGCTAAATTATTAGACCGTTGCAATTGTTGAGCTTAATCATATTCTTTCTATTGAATAATTCATCCATGTTGAAATGGATTTTAGATTGAATAATTTGTTTTAGATCGCGTATTTTTATCTATGAGTATTATGTTTTTCTTAATAATTATAAAAGAATTTTTTGAATTTTTTTATGTTCACAATCTTTTTAAATATCCTTCCGGGCCATTCTTCCCGTGATCATTTCCCCATCAGCGGCGACCACGGCAAAAACCAGTGTTACGTGTCCGATGACGATGTTCACACGAGATATTTCAAGACGAACAAAATTCTATATGCTTCGAAACAACTTGCAATGAAGATCCACTAAAATAAAATCGAGATGCAGGGATAGATTTACTCCTTATTGGAAAATTTCCACGATTTCGGATACAATGCGTTATTTACAAATATCCGAGATGGACAAAAAAATAATGACCCAATCAAAACTTACCACCGGCAAGGATCTCAAAATTCCCCAAATGTATATGAATGTACAGTCCCTCTAAGCCATTTGACAAGATAAAATTATGATCACAGATAACAGAGCCAAGGCTGTCTAAAATTGAACACAGCAGGCAGCGAACTATGGTGTGACTCCCTGGTCATTAAAACCACCAAATTCGTTGCTGCTTGCATTCTTTAACATTAACAGAAGCCACGTCTAACTTTTCCTTAGCTCTGAAATCTTCAAGGCTGCAGTACTCTTCTCGAAG
>JBAMIB010124024.1:0-13844 GCA_037177415.1 Kaempferia rotunda
TCCCAGCGTATACATTTCCCATGCTTTGACCATTTGCACTAATGACTTGTAATCACCCGTAATTTACCTTGACCTAGGAACGAGTTAACAGAAGCACTAGGGGCGAATGAATAGTCTTTTCCATATAATTAGGTAGAAATGAAATCGGAATAGTATTCATTAGTGTCATAAGATGTGAATAAATAAAATGACCACCACAAATATAGTATAATCTCATACTAGACGCTAAGATGTGAATAGATGAAATGACCACCACAAGATGTAGTAGTATAATCTCATAAGAGATTAAAAAATAAATGAAATGATGTGGACGCTGAGAATGAGTAAATTATCTTTTATCGCAAAAGAGACGGTAAAAAATATCTGAGATAAATATAATTAACTTTTACTATATTATTAGATTGCAACACAGTCGAGCAGAAAGAAAGAGCTCGAAAGAATGGTACAGACAGTATGTTTTGGATCGTCAATATGCTATGGCGTGGCGTACTACCAGAATCGGATCAGTAGCGAATTACGGGTTTACGAATATCGGATTTAGTAATCAATAGAATCAAATCCGATATAAATCCAGAACAGATTCACGCTGCTCCATCGGATTTAGCATCCAACCGAATCCTAATCCGATATGAATCCAAAACAATACCCCATTGCGTCCCATCCGCATCGTTCGCGAGTCTTCTTCCTGAAAGTTGAAACCCTAGAAATCCGAATCGTCTCGTCGCCACCCATGTCGCACTTCGGGAGATCAGGGCCGCCGGACATCAAGGACACCTACTCCCTCCTCGTTCTCAACATCAGCTTCCGTGAGTGTTTTCCCTTTCTTCCCGAACTCTCTTGTTGGTTTTGATGGGAATCCAGTTTTTTGACTCGTGTTCTGTTCGAATTGCTAGGTACCACTGCCGATGATCTCTTTCCTCTCTTTGATCGGTACGGGAAAGTCGTTGACGTGTTTATTCCAAGGGACCGGAGGTGAGAGATTGCTGTTCTTGATACGATTTTGGAGTTTCAATTGTTTACTAAATTGTTTGTCCGTCTTTTGGCGACTCGAAGGACTGGAGATTCACGAGGGTTTGCTTTTGTGAGGTATAAGTATGCTGATGAGGCTCAGAAGGCTGTCGATAGGCTTGATGGCAAGTCTCTTCTACTTTATTCTTGGTTTTGATAATTTTTTTTTCCTGATGATGTTTGATCTTCTGGAAAGTAACCTGTAATTTGATTATTATTTTTATTGGATATCGTAGGGAGGAATGTGGATGGTCGGAATATTATGGTTCAATTTGCAAAATATGGACCAAATGCTGAGCGTATGTAAGTTATGGAACTGCTAGTATTCTTTTGTGATTCTTTGTTGAAGTGATTATGTTTCGCTATTGTTGCACTGACTTGAATTCAGTAGATTAGAAATAACTCAAGGTTTTGCATTGAAGAATTTGTCTGTATATCTCCTTTACAATACTTGAACAAATCTTCTGAACAAGTGGTCCAAATTTTGATATCTTAAAGACATGAGTACTGTCACTCCAACACTTCTGATCTAAATTTTAATATCTTAAAGACATGAGTACTGTCACTCCAACACTTCTGATCTTGTATATCTGATTTTGATTTGCATCAAGTTACTTAGACAAAGACAAGGGATATTAATGCTGTCATCAGAAATCTTATATGATTGTTTGGAACACAAGTTGCTCCATAAATTCAAAGTATACTCGAAATAATTTTTAGTATTTAATAAATTCAAGCAGCCTTTGATCTTCTAAACTACTATCCCATTGTTAGCAATAGGTTAACGGGTGACTGTTTGAGGTTCTTCCTGACGCACTGTTAGTTTTGTCCTGAGTTTTACAATTTTCGTTAATCTCTTAATGATTCATAGTGTAATGCTGCCCTTTTGTATGCATCTCGTCAATTGTAGACGTGTATCTCATCTTCTATGGATGTAAACACTAAGTAATGTGATGTTTCTTTTCTGTTTAACATGGAATCTAATAAGTTGTATGTATCTTTTTTTTTAAAAAAATATTTTCTAGACATAAAGGAAAAATTATGGAAGCAGTTCCAAAGACAAGAGGACGGTCAAGAAGTCGTAGCCCTCGGCCTAGGTAACGATTTTTTATGTCAATTGGAATGACACTTCAATTTTTTTTTGAAAGTTTGTGTACCTTTGTGGGTTCTCGCTTAGTTATCACTTCAACTCACATAGTTGATATGGAATGGCTATTATCTGTTTTAGAGTTATCCCTGCTGAAAAAATATACAGAATATTTCAAATTTTTGTTCAAGTTATTGCAAGATGACCTCAGTCATATTAATTGATGTCATTTGAACCTAAATCTAAGAATTTGCTTGATGCTGTAGTAGTGAATTAATTTTGTTTGAATTATGTAAAAGTATGCTGGAGGAACCAGGGATGAACAAATTTCTTAACTTATTGTTTTTTCACTATATTTTGTAATATTATCTTTTGTCCTTTTCAAGACTTATTTATTTGCTTTCTTTTGTATTCTCTTTGTTTATAATGTTTAATGGCATAAAGATTGGTAAGAGACCAAAGACCATCTTTAATAACTGCACTAAAAGTTTTCAACCCACTGGCTAAAAAATTATTTTTGCAATTTGAAGAAGGCGCCACTGTTTTGGTCAAAACTTGCATATTTCTGTAATTTCAATGCCTTAACAATCTGCCAATATTTGTTGACTAAAATTGCCATGTTTAGTCTTCATTCATTTAATCAATTATGAAAACTTGAACTATTTTAACCGATTTTATGTTCTTTAAATATTATCTTAGCGTATAACTTTGTTTAGCTACAAAGCTGCATTTGTCAAGTCATGCAACCTTAATTTACCATGCAATTCAGGTTCTGGATGGTTTATTATCTTTTTAGCTTAACCCACTTTGATCAATGCAATTTATTTCTTCACTAGATATAGAGACAGTCACCGAGATAGAGAGTATAGGAGGCGCAGCTGCAGTCGAAGCAAAGGTAGGTATGAGAGTGACAGGAATGACAATGAGAAAGATTATCGCCGCCGAAGCAGAAGCCGAAGCCGCAGCCGCAGCCGCAGCCGCAGTGTAAGTCCTGATTATTACAGAGGCCGTGGCAGAGATGGTCGGCGGAGCCGGAGTGTCTCTTATGATAGGTAGCATTTTGAAGGTGTCTTTTTGTTAATAATGTGTCCTGCAAAATTTAACATTTTTTTTCCCTTTGACAGTGCTTCCCCAAGGAAGCAAAGTCGAAGCCCTGAAAGGAGCCCATCACCCCGTCGCAGCCCTCCTTCTAGCAATGAGAAAGGGAAACGTGATGCAGCATCTCCCCCTTCTAAAAGTGTTTCACCTGCAGGCCGCCGTGCAGATTCCCGGAGTCCATCACCTCGTAGCTCAAATGAGGTGCTTAGTATTTCGTTCTTCTTAGCTTATTTTTTACACACTTTTTTTTTTTTTTTGCAACTACACTTCCATTTTTTTTTATCTCACAGAATTGATGTGCCGCGGTGTCGCGTAGACCTTGAAGAATGTTTATCATGGATGTCGTCTTACTCTGAGTCCACTGGACTTCTATTAAGGTTATCTGTCGTTTCTTTATCAGATTCCCTCAGTTTAAAAATGTAGTTAGTGGCGTTTAACTAGTTCTGGGACTTGCAGCTTCAATTCTGGACTGTTTTATGTTCTCGTGCAACTTGATTCTCTGTTTTCTTCCTTTTTTTTTTCTTTTCTTTTCTTCTTCTGAACCTGTTCACTCCTTGTCATCATGACTCATAATGGACTCCGTTGTGTATTTTCTAGTTATCTGTTCGTGAAACGTGCTGATGTGGCTTGTGGCAAGATGATATCAGAAGCATGTTTCCTTTGCTGATGATTTTTGAACTTGATAGTAAATTGATGATATGATGCTGTTGATGTGGTGGTTGTTGATGATGCTGTTCAACCGGCCTTTTTGGTGGTTGCATGGTGTTCATTTGATGACCCTGGGACAAGTCTTCTGTCAAAACAACGTAGCATAAGAGACAAGGTTGCAGTATGCACTGAAACTTACAGTAGAATGCATCGATGGTCTCTGAGTTGGTAAGAATATGTCAACTTTAGATGATCTACAGTCGTTACTACCATATCTTATGGCACTAAATGTAGTTCTATGGTTTCATTTAGCACCTAATTATGTTGTTGAGAGAGTATGATTTCCATTTACACATGGATGTGATGCAGTAGAATCCTTGCCCGGGTTGCAAGATGAGCGCGGGTTGATTTTCATTTCTAGTTTGATCCTAATCTGCTGCGGTTGATATTCTGATTTAGTGAATGGCTGCATAAACTACTTGTGGGGGTTTGGGTATGAATCTTCTTATGCCATCCGATGATGTTAGAATAATCATTGAGTTTTTTTTTGGTCATTACCTTATGGTCCATACCATTTGATTGCTAAATTTTTACAGATGGTTTTTTTAATTACAAGCGTAGATTGATTGTAGCTGTGAAGTGGTAATTTGTTAGGGCAGAATCAATATGTAGGCTTTGGGTGAGCTGATGTTGATATTGGTAGATAATTCTCGAGCCACTCCTTAGTTACCTGATCCTTTTTATTTTTTATTATTTTTTAAATTTGTTTCTTCTCAAAACATAGAGTTTTAGTATGTTACCTGATGAGAGTGACATTGAGATAATGAGATTGAACAAGCTTATAGAAAATAAGAACTGGTTTTTTTAAATCTATATCTTATATTTTTCATCATTTTTATGCTTGTTCGCCAGAATGCTACTTCAATATTGAGGCATTCATTTGAGATGCAATCTTAAGTGTCAAGAGATTGATCCTAGAATCTTAAATCAATTATAAATTTTAATCCTATAAAAAAATTCATCTTTATTCCAGATGCAATGTTTAATTTTTAAAATTTATTTTTATTATTTATAAACAAGATTTTATGTCATTGAAGAATTTGAATCTCGACAACTTTTTATTAAAATTGATTGTTGATGTTTTGGATTGTTTTAAGATGCGTAGCATTCTTGAACCAATTGAAATTTTAAAAGGGAATATCTTGATTTTTATATCTGCAAAAATAAAATATAAGCTTGCGTAAGTAGGAAAAAATTTTAGTCTCCGTAGAAATAAATATTCAATTAATTAACCATTGGCACATAATTGTTTAATTCTTTCATTTACTTGCCTTTGACCTTGTATTTAGATGGTTGAGGGGTAATCAGATTACATTATAAATTTAATTATTTTTTTATATAATTTTAAAACTAATGTAATCTAAATTATAAAAAGATAATAAAATCTTATAATTTAAATTTTAAAATTAATAATATATAATTTAATTGTATTACAATTCTGATTACATTAATTCTAATCAATTTTAAAGTCTTTTGTCTCTCATATTAAAGCTCAGTTTTGTTCATTTTTTTTACCATAATTTGTAAATAAAAATTATTGTCTCTGATTTTTTTTTACTTCATATTGTTCTTTTATTGGCATTTATTTTAAATGATTAACTCATTAAAATCAGAATTAATCGAGTCGAATCGAATTAATTTTTTCAAACTAATTGAATATACTGAATTGTATTTAAAAATTGAAATGAATTGATATAATATCGATTAATTCAGTTTCGACTGAATTAATGGGTTTGTTTAAAAAAAAAAAATCATTTTTTTAAATAAAAAATCAGTTTTAATTTAAAAAAATAAAGACAAAAAAGTTAGATGGGTCCAAATGTTTAGTTAATTCGGTTTAATGGAATAAGAAAATTTAAAATCAAAATAAAAATGAATTAATCAATTTTTTAAGAAAATAAAATTAAATATTCAAATAAATCGAACTGAATTTTAAATATAGTCGATTTGTTCGGTTTAATTAAATATTTACTCACCCTTAGCCGTTTTAATCCTACGGAAAATTTTCACCGACTACCATGGTAAATCTGCAATCACTCACGGCGGACAGCCTGGGAGACTACTGAACGCCCTTACCTATTTAGAGAAAAATTCCTACAAACGTGTCATTTTTTTTTTATTTACATTTATTTTGAAAATAATTATTATCGTTTTCATATGTTATTCTATTATTAAATTTTTAATATACATAGCTTTGGACCTTTAATTTTTTTTTCTCATTAAAGGCATTAAAAAATATTAAGATATAAAAAATAGCAGACAAAGATTGATTTCCTTAAGCAAACAGAACGATCAAAACATTTGGAAATTTTTATTTTATCCGAATGATTAAAAATACTGTCAGATTTTGGGCTCTTTTTATTTCAGCCCACATTGCCATTGGCTTCGCCTTCGTTGCGATTCCCTTCTTCGTCGTTCGCTCTGCTCCAAAACCCTAAGGTTGGTTCCTACCGATGCTTGAAGCTTTTCGATTTACGACGTCTCGTTTCGATTTTTTTGGGGAAGAAGTGCTGATCCTATCTTTGCCGTGTAGGTTTCTGGCTCTGGCGTCTTCGAATGGCTGGGGCCGCTCCTGGACAGTTGAATCTTGGTGAGTCCCCCTCATGGGGTTCTCGCAGCGTCGACTGCTTCGAGAAGTTGGAGCAGATCGGTGAAGGAACGTACGGGTGAGTTTCGAGTGCCCGCAAAGACCTCACCTTCATCCTTCTTTGTAATTGTACACTCGAAAAGGCGATTCTATTATTTTTCTTTATAAATTCTTTTAGAATTTGTTATTTGTTTATTTATTTATTATTTCTTGTGTGCGTGTATGATTTTCTGCTCCTAAACATTCTTCTATTTTGATGAGTTTGAGAATCCTAGCTACATGAAGCGTTTCGTTGAGTGATTTGTTAAATATTTACATAAAAGTAGTTTTTTTTTCTTTGTGCAGTTGAATTTGCTTCCTTGTAGTTCACGTCGGAAAAAAAAAACAAATTTGATTATTTCCTAGAGACTTTGTGAGTATAAGTTTAGGTAAGAAATTTTGCTCCTGCTTCATAACCCATGAACAGTAGGAACTTTTCACATCTTGACTCTTGTTATACTATCTTATCGTTACTGAGATAAATAATTTGAGTCGTCCCAATTGTTTTTTGGTTGAAATTAAAATATGCTTCTTCTTTTTTTTGCCTTGTGTTGTTGACCTATGTTTTCATGATTGTTTTAGTTGGTTTTGAAAATAAAAGTTTGTTGTGCTGCTATAAATTTGCAGGCAAGTATACATGGCACGAGAGATGAGAACTGGGGAGATTGTTGCTCTGAAGAAAATTAGAATGGACAATGAAAGAGAAGGGGTACGCTTTAATGGATTATTCTTTTGAGGGATTCCTTGAGTCAATATATAATCTTTTCTATCCTGGATATATATTTCAATAGTTAATCCAGCCATTTGATATTTCAGTTCCCCATTACTGCCATACGAGAAATAAAGATTCTGAAGAAACTTCACCATCAAAATGTAATCCAACTGAAAGAGATTGTGACCTCTCCAGGTTGCACTGATATCTTTATCCTAATTCTTTTTTTTTTTCCTGTTTGGTAATTTGTCTAAACAATTGTAATATGAAAAATTTGGGAAATTTTACTAGGTCCTGAGAAGGATGAGCAGGGAAAACAAGGTAAACTTGACTCCCATACACGGATGCCTGTGGTTAATTGCAGCGTCAGTATACTTTTGTATATGCCCGTTCTAGTCTCTTATGATATGAGTATATTGCAGATGGTAACAAGTACAAAGGAAGCATCTATATGGTTTTTGAATATATGGACCATGATTTGACTGGCCTGGCAGATCGACCTGGAATGCGATTTACAGTACCTCAAATAAAGGTGACAAGTTAAATATTTACTTTAAGTAACACAACTAATGTTTCTTAGTACCTGAACTGTATACTAATTGTTGAATTGTTTTTTGTCATTAAGTGTTATATGCGTCAGCTGCTCACAGGTCTTCATTATTGCCATATCAATCAAGTACTCCACCGTGATATTAAGGGTACTTTAAAATAGTAAATTTCCCATAGAATTGTGCCTTTTTTTTTTTTTTTTGAAATCTTATAATATGTTATGTGTACTGGGCCAGGTTCCAATCTTTTAATTGATAATGAAGGCAATTTAAAACTTGCTGATTTTGGTCTTGCACGATCATTCTCTAGTGACCATAATGGCAATCTTACAAACCGTGTCATCACATTATGGTACAGGTAAGATCTATAGGTTAGACATTGCCAGTTTCCATGTGTATCACTCTCCTGTGTTTTTCATTGAAAATATGCTTCATCTTTCTTTGTTAATATGGTTTAAATCATCTCTCTTTATGGCAGACCTCCGGAGTTGCTTCTGGGGGCTACCAAGTATGGTCCTGCTGTTGATATGTGGTCTGTTGGCTGTATATTTGCTGAACTTCTTCATGGAAAACCCATCTTACCTGGGAAAAATGAGGTATAATTTGCTTGACTTAACCGTGTATGATACTTGGGCTGTTTTTTTTTTCTTTTCTTTTTTGTAACTTAACATTTGGTTTCAGCTAACACTCACTATAAAATGCTGGTAGCCTGATAAACATATTTACTAAAGGGTTAGGGTTTTTAATGTTGTCAAATCAAATTTTATTCTTTTTATGCAAATACTTTCAAATGCTTGTCATATAGATGAATGAAATTGTAAATTAACGTTGAGAGATATAAGAAAGTATTTATTCATCATTAGTTGGTGTATGTGCTCCAAAGTGTGTAATCTTTCTTGATTCCCCTTGTTCCAATGCATGCATTAGATTGATGGAAAGACTTGGGTGTAGTCATATTGTTTGGCAACAAGTTAAACAACTCAAGCGCGAAGTTGTAAATCTCTTCTGCAAATAATGTGAAAACTTAACATTTATAAATGATTTTTTTTAGCTGATTCATATTTCGATTTGATTATTTTTTATAATCTCTCCCGGTAAGTATTTTTTTCATGTTGCAAAAAATGAAATATCGCTAATGGACTATTTCACTGCAGCCAGAGCAACTCTCTAAGATATTTGAACTTTGTGGAACTCCTGACGAAGTCATCTGGCCTGGTGTTTCCAAGATGCCTTGGTACAACAATTTCAAGCCGTCGCGCCCAATAAAGAGGCGGGTGAGGGATGCTTTCAAACAGTAAGTTGTACTTCACTACAACTAGTAACTTTTTAGATGTTCTACTTTTGGTGAGGTTTGATTGCTTGATTTGGATAAAGCCTTTCAATTCCACAGTTTTGATCGTCATGCCTTGGAGCTGCTTGAAAGGATGTTAACCCTTGATCCATCCCAGGTAACACGTCTATTCTATTCTGTTTATATTCTTTGACAGTGATTTTAACCTTTTCGGTTTTGGCTTTGGTTTCTCAAGACGTTGTCTATCGATAATTTGGCGATGTCTGTTTTGTCACGCAGAGGATTTCTGCAAAGGACGCACTTGACGCAGAATATTTTTGGACAGATCCTCTACCATGTGACCCCAAAAGGTTTCTAGTCATTTGACTTGCTCCTTATTATATGCTATCATGCAAAATTCATTTATCATTTTGACGATGCAGTTTGCCAAAGTATGAATCCTCGCATGAATTTCAAACCAAGAAGAAGCGGCAGCAGCAGAGGCAGCAGGAGGAAACTGCAAAACGACAGAAACTACAGCATCCGCAGCCACACAGTCGCCTACCTCCCATCCAACAGACTGGGCAACCACACCCGCAGATCCGGCCTGGTCCGAACCAGCCTATTCACAATGCTCCACCACCAATGCCACCCGGTCCCAGCCACCATTACGGCAAGCCACGAGGCCCCTCCGGCGGTCCTAACAGATATCCACAGGGTGGCAACCCAAGTGGCGGCTACAACCCTAATCGAGGTGGTCAAGGCGGCGGTGGCGGGTACAATAATGGTCCGTATCCCCAGCAAGGCCGCGGACCACCACCTTACACTGGGAGTGGTGTACCTGGACCTGCTGGTCCGCGTGGCGGAAGCAGTAGCAGTTACGGGGTCGGCGCTCCTAATTACCCTCAAGGAGGCCCCTACAATGCCTCAGGTGGAGGTAGAGGTTCCAACATGAGCGGGAACCGCAACCAACAACAGTATGGCGGGTGGCAGCAGTAATTTGAATGTGTGCAATTGATGAAAGTTTTTCTTGTTATCTTCACTTTGAGTATGAGAAATTAGACACATCAAATATGCCAGCAGAATCATGATTGTGGAATCATATGTATTATTCAATTTCAATAAATTTTATTAAGAATAGTGCTGAAACACATTCTAGCACAAAGAGTTTTTATTATATTGGTTTAGTATAAACTGCAGTAGTCGTTAAGCCCAGGCCATTGTACCACTTCGAATATTGCAAGTATCGAACCACTTCAATCAAGAACAAACACAGCCATGGTCTTCTTCACTTACAAGGTGTGAATTCACTGATGCTGGTTTCGTCTGCAGCTGCGATGGCTCGAAATCCAAATTGTTCCATAGTTCCCGGTCCTGTGCAGCTAAATTCCTTGGTGGAATATCAGGAGGAAGGGCGAAGATGCCACTCCCAGTGAGTTCTTTGCACTTTGCTTCAGAGAGCTGCTTCTTCACTTGAAGTTGTTCCAGCTCAGACTCTATCGTTCCGCTCAGCTCGCGCTGCTTTGCTAACTCGGCAAAAGATGAAGGTTTTCTCGGAGTTTCTATCCCTTCTGTGCCATGCAATATTTGACTGATCGCACCGACAGATTTCTAAGGTTTAACTCATAGAGAAAACGGTTAGCTAACTTATGGTATGGAAATTTGTTCTTTTTTGTTTCAGCAGGAATGATAAACTAAACTGAAATTTCAAGTCCATGAAACCAGAGGTGCTACCTGGAAAATTCGAATGCTCGTCTTCTGCTTTGATGCATCATGTTCGTCGTCAACAGTGGCAAATATACCATTGCCATTCATATCTTGCAGTTTCAGAGCTGAGCAGGACTTCCTAAAGCAAGAAAGGTAGAATGCCATTACTTGTTTGTGCAAATGAAATCATTCAAATTCCGTTCATGAACAAAACCTATTGGTCTCATTGATTGGCCAAAACTTCGGTATATGAACTAAATGCACTGGAAATCGTTCAAAAAAGACAAGCAACAATTAAAGGAAACTTATTCCACTCGATTTTTTTTTTTAAATTTTTTGCTTCACAAAATAAAAATCCAAACTTGAATGCTCAGGATACCGATGGATAGCAATCTCACCTCTTGTTCACTATCTCGGCCTCCTCCTTGGTCATCGGCGCGCCGAACATGGCCGGGCTGATCCTATCCGCCGGCTTCAGGGACGAAAAGGGAAAAAAGAAATCTAATTCAGCAAGCGAATCGTAGAACCCCAAAAACCTCAATTAAGAATTCAAAAACCTAATCAAAATGGGGAACAAATAGGTGATAACTACCTTGAAGCTCCGGCGGGAGGAGGGGGTCGGTGATTGCTCCTCCGCCGGCTGGTTTGGCCACACGAGCAGGTCCGCCATGCAGCTGTGCGACGTCCTCACCGGCAGATTCCGATCCATTCCAATCAACGATCTCTCTCTCTCTCTCTCGTGTGGCGGCGGAGTCGAACGTACAGCAACGGCGGAGCAGAGGATTTATATAAGCGACTCAAAATTTTTTGTGTTTTCTAGTTTAAATTTAAAGTCAATTATTAAATTTTTTTAAAAAAACGTTATGATGTGAAATGGAAACCGGCCGCTCTGGGACGGGAACCGCAACAGTTGCGCAGTCAGAACGGAGTAGAAACTGGCCGTTCGATTCGTATCGGACGGTCCATGGCGAAATGAGTAGGAGAGGGAACGCCATCACGTGATCTCGACTGTGTAACTGCAGCCTTCAGAATGAAATCACGTAGCTCAGAATGAGCTGAAATGTGTATTCAATAGTCAACAAGGAATATAATAAAACTATCGGGTCCATTTCTTGATCGGGTCGAATGTCAATTGCCGGGTGGGTCCATTTTGTTCGCATGCGAATTAATTCTGTCTTATTTAAGTATTTATACTCCGTAATTGATGGATTTCTCTTTGACACTCGGCTAATGGAGCCCATTAGGCCCACCTGTGAATCGGGTGTCGAATAATAATTAAACCTCTGAAATAATTTATTTTAATATTTTGACTCGAATTTTCACCAATTTAAAATTTAATGAATAAGTTATCCCCCTGGCACGTGTGAAGCACGTGTTGTGTTGTAGTGGTTGGATCAAAGTCGGGCTCGGTCTCTCCCATCGCCGATCTCGATTCCTTCGGTCCCACGAGACGAGCGGCCTGCCGGCAGCTCCCTGATCGTCTACGTCCAGCCGTCGCTTGCTCCAGCTACCTTCTCTCTATACCTTCCCGGATTTTACTAGGTTAGGTCTTTCTTCGCTTCCTTGCCTGGCTTTCTCGACGCATTCGGCTCTGTAATTTTAGGGTTTTCTGTTGCGATTGAGTTACAGAAGTCTTAGATGCAATTTTTGGGTCAAAATTTGAGATTTTTTTTTAAATGGATATGTGCCTATCTTGTAAACCTTATTGTTGCTTGTTATTTGGAGACTATTGTAGGTTTCTTCATGATCATTTTTTCCTCAAATCAAAATTTGTTTTTTTTTAAACATTTCTGGTCATTGTCATATTTCGATATTTGTTAAAAGTTAGATCTTATAACTCAATCATGCACAATCGGGTGTGGGAGAAGGCAAACAAATAATTTTTCGTGAGAGGTTGTTGCATGGTTAGGTGAAGCAGGGAATATGGATTCTCTGAGTGAGTTCCTCCTTACAAATGGTGTGCGTGATTATTTCAATCCCTTTATGTTTACTAGGCTAGCCAAGCTAGGGTTTGGAAGTCAAGTATGTATCTGTCTACCACAGAAGCGAACTTGATGATTTAGGGAATGCTTGAAAGAGGCCTAAATATTCCTTGTAGCTCAATAATTTTCCATGACTCAAAAACACACCTCAAGCTTAGGAAGAATTCTGATTGTGGCTTTATCAAATGTCATATCTTTGCTTTGACACAACCAAAATACACCGCTGTTTACCAGATTCCATGAGTAACTCTTTGACTTTGAAGATCGGAAAATGAAAGCAGGTTTTCTTTGTCCATCCTCCCTTCCACATGTTCTATGATTCAATCTTGTTTAGAGGACTTTCTTTTCCCATATAATGTCATGCCGTGTCCTCAATAGACATTCATCAACTGAACATTTATGCAAAAGGATTTAAGAATTTGGCTTATCATTATCAGAACTTCTGATGCATGCATGGATGAATTGTAAATGCTGAATTATTGGCCATACATGTGATATTAGATTCTAATATATTGTATAAAGTATGTTTGTATCAGTTACTTAGTCCGTGTTTTTGAGCACTTGTGCTTTGTTTTACCCTAAAGCTTGGATTTAGGAGGGAAAGGAATCGCTAGTGGAAAACAATTCTCAGTGGAAAGGAAAGAGAAAGGAAAAAAAATATATATTAAAAAATAAGGTCACACCATCACTCGTGGTGACTAGGCTCAATTTGTGGCCATGCTGATTGGTCGCTACAAGTGACTAGCGACTTGTCCGTGAGCTTGTGACCTCCACTAGTGAATCATAGTCGTGAGCAAAAAATTCATGGCCTTACCATAAATTCATGAGTTCAAGGCTGTGAGTTTGTGTCCTAGCCATGAGTTAACAGTGGTCGCATTTTGCCCATAGTTTTATCTTTTTGGAGGATAAGGTGCAAATTTTGCTTTTGGAGTAGCAAATTTCAAGCAAACAAAAAAATACCCTAAAAATGGTCCGCAGACGGATTTAGAGTCTGGTTGTTGTTTTTTTTTACAATAGGCAAACAGAGGAAATGTTTCGGCTCTCGTGCAATTTATCTTTTCTCTTGTCTGCGTTTCAAGGTAACCAGGGCAACAAAGG
>JBAMIB010124127.1:0-13841 GCA_037177415.1 Kaempferia rotunda
CTCTATATTGTAACCACCACTTAGCTATAAGATAAATAAGAACAAAATTAAAATAGTATTTATATTTGTTGACAATAATTAGTAATAATTTTTACTGTATCCATTTTATATCTGTATGACACTGCAATACGATCGCTAAAAGAATCATATGCCTCTCGAAATAACCAACTTTCATTAATAGTACAACAATTGATTCACTATTTGTTTATAGTCTTGATATTACATGTCTGAGGGTCATTAATAAATCATTATTTGTACCAAGATTATAACTGTATTGATATGCTAGATTGAGATAATAACCTACAATAATTAAACATATATAATTATTAATAACAATATTAAAAATTATTTATCATTAAAAAATATGTACCGACCAAATGAATATATTTTCCCATTTGATCATCCCATTTGTAAAAATGGACCGGCAATTTCATATGCAATCGGAAGTTGAATATCAGGACTAGATTTTTGAATGTTTGACACCATGCTACAGTAGTAGTATGTGTTGTTTGTAGTATTAGGGGGAATATAATTAAATGAAAAAATTTAACAATACTTTGACAGATTGATTTCTTCTTCTCTTTTGTATATGCATCATCAATCCTAGTATCAATATCAACAATATAAATTGCACATTTTCATCCCATATAAGGAAAAAAATACCCATACCACCTTGTGTTGAAGTAATACGAACACTTACACTCATTCCCAATATTGCTGCAATTGTTAAGTCACTTCCACGGGCATCAACTGAGTCACTTCTATGTTGCATATTTTGCTTATAGTTATATTGAGTTTGAGAGGCACTGAGAGTTGTTAAAAATTCTTCGTCATTTGAAACTTCACCACGACCTTCAAATTCATCATAGATTGGTTCCTTAGAGCTTCAGCTATCAACAAGTTCACGTTGTCGATGTTGTTTATACTTTAATGCTTTTTTGTCATCAAGTTCCTCTTTCATTGCACGACGAACTTCTTAAGAAACTTTTGGACAATTAGAAACATCCGGATATCCACTACCAAGATATTGTTTTAGGTGTGTGACCCCGCTGCCACGTCCAATTATATTGCAATGCAAACATTACCAATAGAATTTATTTTCTAATCGACGTGCGTGTCTCCAAGTTTGATCATCAGATTGTTGTTTTTGTGTCATTACCTATGCATTATAAAAAAATTAAAAATCATACACATTTCCGGATAATGATCATCATTTTATAACATCCAGAATGTATTTATCATTATAAACTTACAAATTAAGTGTATATAGAGCAACTTCCTAAAAGCAATCTTCTATAACACATTTTTATGAAGTAAATTTGAAACAATCTCCTAAGCATATTAATTCAACTTCCTCAATTGAGAATGATAAGAAGTGCACAAGATTATAAGTGTTTTATTAGGAATTATAAACTTGACTGCATACCTTAATCAAAACTTCTAAAATAAAGGATAAGTAATATTTCCTAAACAGATTAGGTAGAGATATTTAAAGACAAACATATATATATTCAAGAAGCAAGAATCCTAAAAGTAAAAAAAGCTAAATATGTTAATATTAATGGATCGAAATTTCAAATTAATTCTAAGACAAAAAAAATATTATCTATAATAAATATATAAATTAGCAAAAAGATGTTACTTTATATATAATAATTCAATAAATTAATTATTTATTTAAATAGTAAAGTATCAGTTAAACAGTAAAATAGTATAAAAATGATAAAATAAAAAATATCAAAATATAAATCTAATTTATTAGAATTTTTAAATGAAATTTAAAATAATAAAAAATATTAAAATATAAATCTGAATTATTATAAATAAATTTTCAGAATATTAAATATATTTTTTATTGGGATAACTTAATTAGAATTTATAAAATCTTGTTCAAAATATCACACTTAACTTGGAAATTGTTTAAATTAATTAAATTAAAATTTTATTTTTCGATGAGTGAAACAGAAACATCAGGTGGGGGGTCGCCCGACTTAGCCTGCGACGTATCGGGATGCGGTTGTGCGAAGCATGGTCAGAGGCGTCTGGGATGCCTCTGGGCCATTTGCAAAGAGGGAAAAGCATACATCCGGAGTGGTCGCCGCTACTGATCGCTTGGTGATGCCTCCCTTGCTTTATTTAGGGTTTTTTATTCTTCTGCGTGATTAATCAATCGTGATAGAAGGAATCGATTCGATTCCTTCTATTGTGCATTTACGTGTGCTCGATTCCGTTTGTCGTGTGTGACACACGCCAAGTGAAATTATCAGGCGCGGGGTGCTAGTTTCGCCGGCGCAGAGGACGATAAAAATCGTCCACAGAACGACATTTCACTCCCTAGTTGTGAGAGAAATTTTATGGTTTGGATGAGGATGTTAGGATTAGGGAAATAAAAAGAAACCCACTCACGCATGTTAGGATTAGGGAAATAAAAAGAAACCCACTCACGCATCGGAAAGAGGTGGGAGTTCTGTTATTATTTTTGCATTTTTGCATAAAAGTCCAGATAAATTTAGCCTTTTGAAATTTTCAACAATATAGCAAAAACAATCATACATAAAAATTGAATATTATGTTAATCAGTATCCATCTATATGGTCACAAGTACTTTGTTGAAGCGTTCATACCAGTATTTCAAATAAGTATTAAAACATATAAATAGTAAGAACAATACAATTAAAGAACAAATATAAGGAGCACTAAAATACCACCACATGGCATTTCCAAACATACCATCTGGCTTATTAATGCCCATTCCAAAAGCTACCTGCAATATTCACAATGTGCCATCACAACTATGACCAAACCACCTCAGAAACATTAAAATTGCAGGACAACCTACCGTGGCAACAATGACCTGCAGCTTATTTGTACTCCAACTGCACAAATAAAAGTAGAGATAGAATCATCTATGACCATCCAAGCAAAAATGAAACTAAAATAAAATATCACATTGAAAGAGCTTCAGAATTGTTTTGCATAACATATATAATCAACACCATAAGCACATTGATGTAACCATTATGGCTTGCTAGCACTCATTTGAATTGTTAGAATATGTTTATTGTCTTTAGTTCCATAATATTTCTCTATTAGTTGTTATCTAATGATCCTATATAAATTGTGTGGTGGTTCCTTTCTCATTAATGCAGTCATATTTTTCCTTTCAAATAGTTATCAAGCAAACGGGGTGGTCTTATCATGCTTTTTCCACTATAATCCCCAAGGAGAGGCTGTGGGTTAAATGAAGAGCACAGCCTCCCTTCCCCACATCTCCCTTTTTTTCCCCTCAACATTTATGTCCCTATCAGTCTCTTCCCTCTCTCTATATTGTGTTACAAGTTGGCTATATTATGTTCAAATTCTTTGAGGGGAGTGTCAGAAGATATAATTTAGTCCAACAAGAGGGTTCCTCAATCATTTATTGTGCTACGGTCCTATGTATGGTATAATTATTCCTTTCTAATTGATCTAGTTATATTTTCCTTTCCAACTATTATTTTCAACTATTTAAAGTGGCATCTAAGTGAAGTCTTAAAATTACCCTGCCAAAACTCAATCAGATATATAAAGTGTTGAGATTTACTTTCCATTTCAATATCCTATTATTATAACCATGTTGATGCCAATTGGTTTGACAAGTAAATCATATTTATGACAAACATTTGTTTTATTTAGTCAATGAAAGAATATGCATTGACTCTGCTCGTTTTATCTAAATGATTTTTCATAGTTTCACTTTTATTCCCATGTCTAATGAAAGCTAACACAATGATGCGTGTGAATTATATCTATTTTTATGCATGTTTTACTACACATCATTTTGTTTTCATGTATATAATTTACGCTATCGCACTTTCATTTATCAGTATTTCAGCATTATTATTTCCTTTGTTCGGAGATGTGCTCTTTCTCTATTTTCATGTCAGGCTGCGCGTTTTGGAGCGAAAGAAGAGAAAAAATATGTCTCAGAGCTTGTTTTGGATGATCAAGGGAATACGGAGGAGTTTCCGGACGAAAAAGAGGTGATCCCAGCTCACACAGCATGTACCAGGAGTAATACGGCCGTGTGCTAGGGTTGCACAGCCGTGCAACCCCTAGTTCTGGCCTTGCACGAACCACAAAGAGCAACCCTGCCCGGTCGTGCATTGTCGCACGGCCGTGCAAGTATTCCAGGAGCAAACACACTCCGGCTGTGCAATATTTGCACGGTCGTGCACTGAAATGCCGAGCAAAACCTTGACCGGCCGTGCAATATTGCATGGGCCATGCACATATTGGCAGCAGGGACCCCTAATAGGCCATGCATTATTGCACAGTCGTGCGACCCTTGGCCGTGGCCATCCCTACACCGCCGTGTGGATCTACACGGCCATGCAGCAGGGGTTCCACCTCTTCTATATAAAGGGGACTTCTCCCCTTGATTTGGAGAGGAGGTCTTCCCTTTAGAGTTGACCACCAAAGTCTCCGACGATCTTCCGGCGAGGATTCTGACAATTCGACACCACCGATCTCTATCACATCGACCTCTTGGAGCAAGGATTGGATTCCAAGGATGGACTTCTCATATATAAGCTCCCTTCCTCTTCTCTCTTGGGTTTTGGATCAAGTTTATGCATATTTGTACTTGGATTCATTTTCCTATGTTTTTTGAGTAGATCTCTTTGTTCTAAGAGTTGAGAGAGTAGTTGTAATGGATTGATTGATGTAAACTCTATTGGATTGGCCTAATTTTCTTAGTTGATGATGTTCTTGCCTTGTTTCTATTTGATGTAATGCTTATATGGACTGTGTCTGCTTGAATTGTATTATTTCATTATGTAGATGTATGATGTGTCATTGTGAATGAATGGATCTCTCTAGAGCGGGAAAAATAGGCATTGACAACAGAGGGTATCCCTACTCTCGTACATCTAGAGGGCTAAATTCATCCATAGTGTGTAATCATGCATGGTAAATCTAAGAACTTAATGAATTCTCCTTAATTATATGTTATGAAGAGTTTGTGTTAATCTAGAGACGTTTGACTAGGAGTCTAGTGACAGGGCGATCCTTTAACCTGACTCTCTAGGTTAGCTATTCTTCTTACTAGCATCGAAGGCTCATAAGGAGGATATTCCAAATCACCGTCGCGGGGTGACATTGGTACTTAGATAGGTCTCCTACAAGACTAGAAATTAAGACTAGGAGATAGTCATTCATAGCATGTCAATCATCGATTATAATAAGATCGAAACTCTAGAACATTCATTTAGACCTTGATACTCCTTTACTCTCTCTCTCTCTCTCACCCTCTTCTCTTCTCTCTTCCTCATAATTGTTTAATTCTGTCATAACCAATTCGCTTTGTCTAGTTAATTCATGTGAGCATCCCTTTTAGTGCTTAAACCTCTAACTCCCTGTGGAAGCGATAAATCTTTTATATTACTTCGATATTCGCGTACACTTGCAGGTGTACAACACACAAACAACATATCCCTTCAAGTTAGCCCATTCATTGATCAGGTTCTGATTTATCATTTTCTATTTATACATGAAATTGTAATCAATATTTATCTTTTTAATATTTTGAACGGGCTCTAACAACCTATCCTGGCTTCCATTTTAACACTCAGCAATGAAAAAAAACCAATGAAAATTTGAGGCAGATTATTAGAACAGAATGCCAAAGAAACACAGAACAAGGGAATAAGGAGGTGAAAAGGAGAAAATACTAGGGTCTTTCATTTCTTTTGCTTTTCATTTTTCTTCTCGAATAGGAGGTGGAAATTTGCAATTCTGATTATCAGTAATTTTCGAAGAGAAATGAAGATTTTACCGGAGATGAACTTTTTCACGAGCAATTACATCCATATCAGCATGGTAGTGATCTGCTGAAATTCCACATCCTCGTAATTCCTTTGCAACCTATATCTCAAAAAGGATTTACGTGTTTATGAACATTAATTAACTGAAATCAATGTGCCACCAAAATGAATCACAAATTCACAGCCAATGGGTTAAACTAACATAAACTACTATGCTTATAGAACAGAGAATAAAAAAACATTTCTAATTCATCCAAATCTACTGAGTTGGAAGTTATTACAATTCAACATCAATTTGGTCACATTGTATAGGAAGTTATATATATACACACAAACATATAATGATTATCCCGTTAACATAAATAATACAAAATTATTCTAATTTCTAATTTCAACTAGTATCGGAGTTACCCGCTTAGGATTAGTATTTTCCAAAAGACAGTATCCCCCTTAGGGGAGGGGCCACCAACCTCCCTTCATCTCTCTCACATTTTTCCTCTCTCTTTCTCCTTCCTGACCATGTAACGTTGTGCCATCACTGCAAGTACATCAGTGTAATGTGTGACATCTGTGATCCACAAGAAGATATTAACCTTCCTCACCCACATAGAAGCCCTACCATAACCACAAGTTGAGCATGATTTCTACATAAAACCATTTCCCGTCGTGATTCCTCCACCACTAGGCCCCTATTCCCTCATGCCTTTAGCCAACAACCTATCATCACCTGTAACATACCCCTGCTATGATCTTCCTCCTCCCAACTAGGTGCACGTGGTTCCAGATCAAATTTTGCATCTATTAACTATTCTTTCTTGATCGTCTTCCTTCAACAAGTGTTGTCACGAGGAAGTGGGAGGTTGTGGCCTCTGTATACATTGGAGGCATGTATGCGCTGCTTCCAAGTACCTCTTTCCCATTGTAGCAAGGATAAATAATGTGGCCACCTTCATCGTCTTATTTTTGGTAATAGCTTAAGAATAGGATCCGCCACCTACGATGATAGAGTGTTTCTGAAGCATCATCAGCCAACTCTTTAAGTATAGAACTATTAGGTGATCTGGAGCAATGGACGATGACATAGCAAATATAATTGTTGCATGACCACCAAGACATCATTGATCCTACCAAGGATATTGTCAAGTAAGTTTACTCTCTAACTACTCAAGGGCATGACTTTGCACACAACATAACATTGACCAAGAAGAAGGGAGCATGATTTTGCTAACGACTCAACCCTGAAATAGCTATGAGGACAACTGGTCAACAGCCATTCCTCATGGGATGTAAGCACAACTGTTCCTCATGGGATGTTAGCACAAGTTCAAAGTGATTATTGGTTACATCATTAACTATAAAAGTGATCATATTTTAATTTTGGTATTGTCATGTCTAAATTGATAATTTCATTACAAGAGTTTCTCTAGTTATATGACATGATCTCTAGGAATGTTAAAAGTATTAGTATTAATAGGATTAGTGAAGCACTTGGTTTAGCCTCGCATTAGCATTTTAGATTAAAGCTTCTTATATACATATATACACACATGCGCGCACGCGCGCACACACATATATATATACACTCACTTTAGCATCTTTCCCATTGACATAACCACTAAAAAGTTCTCCTACTTTCCCTAATTTCAATAGTGAGAAACCCTCACTTTGGGTATTTACCTCAATCTTTAAGGAATTTTAAAACCCACTAATAAAAAATTACAACATTTAAGAAGTTAATGTAATACTTGGCCCATAGTTATTTAAGACGTAAGACTCCCAAAAGCGCATAGGTGCCATGGGCATGAAGAGCTAGGCACAAGGTGAGGTGCACATCTTACCAAAGTAAAGCGCTTTGGGTATAAATTTATACAATTCAAATATATATAAAAATTCTACAAACATATTTCACTAATAAAATTATAATCCATAAATAATTAAACAATAATGTAAATATAAAATTCACTAACATTCAAATATTAAAATAATTTATCTTCGTAATCAAAATCAAACTTCAAATATTGGAGGGTCATGCCGAGAGAAAAAAGTTTGCAAGGGAAGTTGATGTTCATTTTCTAGGGCACATGCAAGAAAAATGTGTCACATGCATGCAACTTAATTAAAGATTGATGTTTATTTTCTAGGAGAGAGGAAGAGTCACTCAAGAAAAATGTGTCTCATGCATGCAACCTAAATAATTTAAAAGGTAATTAAAGGTATGGTTGGGCTTTAAAAATTTTTGTTCACTTCAATAAGACAAAGGAAATCGCGTCTTAAGTCTGCCTTAAACTCTCAAAAGGCATGCGCTTAAACGCGCTTCTTTCAAGCATTGCACCTTCATGACTACCCAGCGCAAATGCTTGTTGCGCCTTGCGCCTAGGCGCAGCAAGGCGTGCCTTTTCACAACTATGACTTGGCCGAGCAAGCAACGATTTGAATGTCTCTTAGTACTCTACCCCACAATTAGTTTGACAAAATTTTTAGATATCACCCAATATACCACATTGGTTGGTAGAGTCAAACTACAATAGCATGTTTCCTTGACACCCTTCCATTACCAACAACCCACTACTTGAACCATACCTATGCATTACCATTTGGAGTGATGCCACACCGACTTTAATTTTCTAGGAGTGCATTGATGGAGAAAGTAGCATCCACACTAGCTAAGCCTAAAGGGGATATATGATATCTACTGTTACTGTATTTGGGGAAATTGATTTTTGTAGCATAAGGTAATGGCACAAGCAATCCATTCCGCATTGTTGGTAGAAGGTTGGGGCATGTGGACAACCCTCGTCCTTTGATGTCATTGCCTTAGTCTAGCGACATGGAAGAAATGTAAGATGCTAGACTCAAGCCAACAGTTGATGTAGTCGTTAATTTCACTTGTGTCATTTTTTTATTTTTGTAAGATCACTCCCAATTTTTATATTTCCACATGAATGCATTGATTCCTCAAGGAGCTTAAGAGTATTACCCACAATTGGCTTTGATATGCAGGTGCCCAATTTTGAGATATAATACACTGGATTTATGTCAGAAAGTAAGGAGGGACCCTCCAATGATTGAGGGAACTAGTAAAGCCCCAATTCTCCACTTGGCACATGTACCTATGTTGTTGAAGCGTAGAAGGAAGGAGAAGAACAAAGAAAAAGATCGGTTAGTCTTAGTCAAAGAGAATCTCAAACCTCACGCCTCACATGCATTGTTTTATAGAAATTGGATGATTGTACATGTTAATGTATATTTATAATATCACATTTATGACAAAGTAAAATTAACACGGTCCTAAATTATAAATGGATAATCACTATTGATTTTTCTAACTGCACTACGTTGACTCCCTTATTGTGCCTTCTTTATAAGTTTGAGCAAGTATCAGTCTTCATTTCCCTCAGTCTCACTTCTACTAGAGCAGATTCAATATTTGATTCATGCAAGGGAAGCTATGATTTTCTCTTCTTGGACCAGCAACCTCAGCTTTGGTTATGTTGCCTCTCTTATCTTTGCTCATTCCATATTTCCTCATCAACCACCTCTCCTTTGCACCTCCTTTTTGACTTTACCTCTTGAAGGTGTAAGGTACATAACGATAACCCTATAGGTAAGCAACCGTTGAAATTTTTTAACTCATCTCTATCCTCAAAGAACTCTTTGGTTACTCTTATAACCACGTCGATGAAAAATGATCTTGGTAAGGTTAAGTTGTATTGCAAACCTGGACTGCATTGATACCATATTCCCACTTGATAGCATGGTATGTTTCACCTAGATACATACTCATGTCAGATACATAAACCTAAGCTAGAGTGACATATATTCTTGTAATGTAAAGGAGTATTCAAATTTAAATCAAACACTATTCTTTTCAGTACAACTCAATACAACGGAAGGAAATTTACAACATCCCACAAGTGGCTAGTACCAGGAAAATATTAAATTGGGTTCTGCGCAAATGGACACATCATAGACATGGTATTGTAAATACCTAATTCAATAGAAAAGCATACATAGAAACCAAAATGTAAATGGTTCATAACCAATATCTAAAAGTATTATCTGTTGGTGGTATATCAACTATTTCAGTATAATTTATTTCCTTTTGATCCAGTACATATCATCTAGGAAGCATTATAAATGGAAGAAAATTGTCTAAATAAAAAGTATAATTGTGGATGCATGATTAGGGTAATGGCAACCATAGGTTTCTGATGGTTGGCCCATGATAGAGGTTTGAGCTTATGCACAACATTAGGCAATGGATGCAACATCAATGACTTGAAAGGAAAGGCTCCACACACCTGCTCGCATTCCTTTCTAGAGAAGCAATATACTATCCCAGAGTCATTCTTTGAATATGTACCTCGTATAAATTCTGCAATTTCATCAATGACTACTTTCCCAACTGATGATTTCTCTCTTACCTATGCATACATGTAATGTTTGAGAAATTAAGATTACCCAAGTTGTCACAGAAGAAAATAATGTAATGCTCTGATTGAGTGCAAGTCATACCCTGTAAAAGAGATTGGGTCTGTTTACTGTACTGACAAACTTAACACATTTTGGAATATGCAGCATATCCATCAGATCTACTTGAACCCTATAAGTAGCAGTTGCCTATAAACCACAACTTAATACTCAACTAGTCAAGGATATCAATTTGTCCATACAAATATAATGGGAAAAACACTTACAGTTAAAGCAATCAAAGGAACATTGGCAAATTGAATTTTCAAGATTCCCAAATTCTTGTAATCAGGTCGAAAATCATGGCCCCATTGACTACAGCAATGTGCCTCCTGTTAGATGAAAAACCAGGAAGAAAAATCATTTCTCCCTTTCAGGACATTCATTTAATACTTCATAATTATGCAAGAACCAAAATAAGACAAGGAGGGCTATGCACTCATTAAAAGGAGTTGTTTTGAAAACAGTGTAGCTATCTCATGCGAGGACTTTCAAATGTGAGCATTATTGCAAGGAAAGAATAAACATGTGATTGCAAATATGAGGCGTTCAATTGAAAATTTATTGGGTGTTCAATTTACTATGTACAAAGTTTTACTGCAATAGATTGCTTTGGTTACTCTATCACAAAGTATATGGTGTGCTTGAGTAACATAAATTCAATTACTAAAAAAATCCACTAAAGAAAAATACAACTAATTCTAGAATCTAATTTAATAAATTTATGAAGATCAAAAGCATTAATCCTGCCTTCAAAGTAATCATTTAGCGTTGATTGCAACCAAGGAAACAACAGACATTCATCACCAGAATTGTTTCCTGTTGAAAAATATTACTTATAAATCAGATAGACTATAAGTAGCAACAATTAAGAATCTCCACCAAGTAATCTAAAACAGCTAATCTAAAGCAGCATACCAGAACGGTTTATATAGCACCAGAAAGTTTACATTGCTATGAGGGGACCCAAAATGATTTATATAGAACCAGAAAGTCTACTCACATCTATTGCTATGAGGGAAAGGCGTCCAGCACGATGGCACTTTTCGAGTTTTGACATAAATCTCTTGCTTTTCGAAATTTTTTCAGGAGTTACATACAATAATTTCAGTTCCATTTCTCCCTTATCAAGGGCACTGTAGATAAGTTTCTCATTCTCTTTGCTAGTAGTTGAAGTTAGCATGTAGGCTGAAACACCTAAAGTAGTGAGTCCTAAAACCTGAAAAATTATGCATGTTAAAAATAACTGAAAAGAATGATAACTAATTTAACTTTATTTTGATCAAACTAAGAGCACCTGATCTTGAATAAGAGAAAGTAAGGGACTAACAACCAAAGAAACCCCGTCACGAAGTAGAGCTGGAAGTTGATAACAAAGGCTCTTGCCACCTCCTGCAGCCATTATGACCAAAACATCTCTGCCACTCATGACAGCATTTATAATCTGGTAGAAATGGAGCATGAAATAAGTTTAAAACAAGTATTTTACTAATACGCTCAAATACTTCCAGCATTTTTATATAGATGTCAATCAAGCAATTATTAAAAGCTTGAACCAAGAGGATGAAGAATTGGCTTAAAGCTGCTGAACAAGGAAGTAATATATGAACAAGGAGGTAATGTAAGATATTTTTAACTAGCAGTAGAGTATTTTCATGATAATCACATCATGCTCAAATAGGCTAGAAGTTATCAACTAATGAAACATCTTATATTGCTTTTGATTTTAAGGTTGAACATATTGCTTTTGCTTTTAAAATTGAACATTCTGCTGCAGCTAACAACAGATAAGGCAGATGAATATATTGTAAATAAGATACATATCACAACTTTGAGAGGACATCAAAAGATGAAACGGGAAAATTACTTCAGTATTATACGAGAATACTTCAAAATGGCTTTTATTTTCTCACCAGAGACTATCAAATTGCTTGTTAAATAACTTACCTGTAGGAATATTTTCAATGCAGTTTAGATAGTTCTTCAACTTCATTATTAAAAAATTGTTATATTCAAAATTGATTGTAATATACCTTTATATCATTAATTCCTTTAAGATAGTAAATACTAGTAGACTTGCTTACACAAATGTTTAGATGTGTACATCGGTGTTATTGTGCCTTGCCTCTAATGTATTGGTGTACTCTTCCACTAGTATCTTCTCATTTTAGTATCTTTTAGTAGAACCAATATTTTTACAATTTAATGAATTGATAAAAAAAAAAAGAATAACCCTAATTTGTATGCATATGTGTGAAACTTAATATCAATCATCTGTGGACTTTCAAAAAATTATCATCGGAAGAACCGAGTATTTGACTTGGAAGATTGATTTATGCTCAACTAGCATAAACAAGCAAAGTCCAATGATTTCAGCATGAATGTCCGGTATAGCATACCTCTCTTTGATTTGCTCGATAAGATGTAATGCCAAAAACATTGAATGCAACGTCTTCAGCTCTGGAATCCCATTCAAAATTAGCAGACCAATCATCAGTAGATACTGTTCTGTTGTCATGTACTGCATCTTGGGATGCTTCACATTCTTCTAACAAGGCCTTCAACTCAGATTGTCTTTCACACAACTTTACTTGGCGATCAAGCAATGCTTGGATCTGACCTGAGAAGTCAAATTCCAAGTAAATGGAAGAATCAA
This sequence comes from Kaempferia rotunda, assembly GCA_037177415.1. Classification (NCBI taxonomy): domain Eukaryota; kingdom Viridiplantae; phylum Streptophyta; class Magnoliopsida; order Zingiberales; family Zingiberaceae; genus Kaempferia; species Kaempferia rotunda. The sequence continues at coordinate 12,931 of JBAMIB010124127.1, forward strand.
TACATATAACTTCGATATGAATGTGCGTGCCAACAAGCAATATGTAGAAATCTCTATAACTGTTGTTCCTTTTCAAATGCCTTTGCTGTATATGATGATCATTCCAGTAGGAATCTAAAGAATAGTGAACCTAATTTGCCACTGAAAACTTCAGGGTTCTTTTATAAATGATAATCACATTTACCTTCGACAAAAATAAGGCCTTTCTTTTCCATACCAAAAAAAAACGAACTACAAATCTCATAAAATACAGTGAACAAAATTGACGATCAAAGGAAGCGACATTCAGGCATCCTATACGTTCCCTTGTCTGAGAATGCCCTAGATGGGTTTCAAAGCCAACAGTAAGTAAGAAGATCAGGAGGATACCTTGGACGTCCTGGAGCTCGGCTTCGACACAGAGGAGCTCCTCTGCGACGACGTCGGCGGCTTCCATTCAGCGTCTCTCGGATCTCGCCACGCGGTCGATTGGTGCCCGGCCGTCGCCCGTTGCCTTTTGGTTTCCCGAATTGCCGAACCGGGCCGGCCAGAAATCGTTCAACCCGCGGATCCAACTCGGTCTATCGAAGCTAACAAACGAGTTAAATTTGCTAAAATGTCTAACTCGTCAGTATTTTGCTTCTGCAAATTAATTATCTAAATTTCAAACTAACTAACTATATAAGTAATATAATAATTTAAATTTCTTTTAAAACAACTATTTTCCCCTTATCTTTAATTTAAAAAAAATAATAATTTCAATCAATGCAAATCTCTATTTATTTGCATTGATAGACTGCCCGACGCTATATGCCCGACTTGTGCCCGACATCCGACGTGCGTGGTCTGACAAGGCAAAACTCAAATTTTTTAATAACTCTCTTCCTCTCTCATCTGACAAGGCAAAACTCAATTATTTTAATACCTCTCTC
>JBAMIB010124232.1:0-13841 GCA_037177415.1 Kaempferia rotunda
GAAAACTACCAAAATACATAGGTGTTGAGGTTGTAAGGTTGCAAGCATAGTCCCACATTGAAAACACATGGAAAAGATTATAAGTTTATAAGAGAAATATATCTCCATTAGTATGGGACCTTTCAAATATAGTCCAAGAGCAAAATTATGAGGGTTTATGCCTAAAGTGGATAATATCATGTCATTATGGAAATATCTAATTTCTTTTAGACCCAACAATAATTGGTATCAGAGGCAAGGACTACAGAAGTCTGACTGATGGGCAGGAAGTCCTGATAGGTCGAGAATCAGAGTTCTTTTTGGGTAGAGCTCAAGAACAAAATCATGAGGGTTTATGCCCAAAGTGGGCAATATCATGTAATTGTGGAGATATTTAAATTCTTTTGGACCCAACAAAACTGGTTGATGGGGGCAAAACTGGCTGATTGACCAAATGACCTCTGAATGTGATCCTCTAGTTCTCCTAATTATATTTAAATTCTTTTGGATTCAACATAACTGGTTGATGAGGGTAAAACTGGTTGATTGACCAAATAACTTCTGAATATGACCTTTTACTTCTCCAGATTATATTCATACCCTCAAATATCAATTTGATCAAATATAATAAGAGCAGTTATTTTTGAACATAAAATGAATTTTTCGAACACATTTGTGTTTAAAAAATCATTGTTATTAGGCCAAATTGATGTTTAAGGATATAGATATAATAGGAGAACAAGATGAATATATAGAGATTAGTTTTATGTCATTTCAAGGTCGTTTGATCTATCAACTAATTTTATTTAATATTGACTTTGATAAAAAAATTAAAAAAATAAATTGTCCACTGATTTGTTTGAAATTTTAAAATTTCAATACGGAGAAATTGATTTGACTAATTAAAATAAATCAGTTGATTTTTTTTACTAGTCGACTGATTAAGGATAAAATAAAAAATGTGTGTGTGATTTAATAATTTTAAAATTATCTTGATAATTTTAAAAACGTACCTTCGCTAAATTTATTTATACAAATTTTTTAGCAAAAACTCAAAGGAGCGTTTTTTTAATTCATCAATGTGGCGTTTATTTTTTTTTTTTATCAAGTATCTCACCCTGTTTGTCCTGTTTGATATTTTTTCCGGACATATTTTAAGTTTAAACTATGAATTAATTGGGGCGGATTGATCGGTTCACCAATATTCATACCATAATAATTATGCTTTTATAACTATTAAAATTTACATTATAATAATTATTAAATTATAATTATTACAATACGGAGTTGATATGTTCACCTAACATCCACATTCATAACCGCTAAAGTTTCATAATTACTATAATATAAACTTCTCTTATTAAATAATATTCATGTTATAATAACTATAAAATTATAGGTGTTATAATTATAATAAGCTACTACAACATTTATAGAACTACTATGATAACATAGATTGGTCCTATACATACAACTAAACTAATAATAATGTGGAATAATATATTTAAAGATAGTATGTTATTTTACATGCATAAGGAGCTGAGGGAGTGAAATGCTCTTTCAAGCGCTGATGATTTTTTAAAAAAAATTTACTTTTTTATTTTTGCTCACAGTTTTTCTATCACCTTTAGAATATTTATTTTATTTGAAATATAAATTTTATTTTATTTTAATTTATTTTTCATCTAAATGTTTTACTAGTGCACTTGCTCTTTTGTTTTTTTAATACTTCATGGGTCCAGTCCTGGCCACCCTTTCTCCCCTACCAAGTAAATTTAAAATTGGGATTCTAATTATCCCTTTATTTGTCCCCTACGTCATGTGTCCTACGAGTGCACGACATCCATAGACACAACAAAAATATATAAGAAGTATCAAAGTTATCATAGTAAAAAGTAATCATGCTAGCATTTTTTTCATAGTCGAGTCAGTTTATACAGGAGACTAAAGGATGGAAGAATTTTGTGGAATATGCCCATCGGAAATTAACCACTTATCTTATTATAGTAAAATTGTCACCCTTTAAGACAAAGAAGCATAAGAGTCTTAGAGGTTGATTTAGAGGTCAAATTAGTGGATTTAATGGAGCAAATATCTGATAATTAACTCTTGCAAATTCACAAGCTTCAATACAATTGTGTGTGAATGTGGGTGGGACAGATTAGACAAACTAATGGATATGTGGCCTTGACTGTGACTTCTTGTTTTAATACTCAGGTTTCTTGCTAGATGGGATTTGCCTGAAACTTGTACAGGCAATCCTTTGGCTAATTGTTTTAGAATTTCCTTGAGATGATTCGTTGTTGTCTCTTTCAATCATTTTCAGAATGGAAACTTGGAAAAAGGAACTGGAGGATCTTCTCAGCAGAGTGTGCCAGCTTCTGCTGATGACATGGAGAGACAATCTCGATCTGCAGTGGTGGATTGCAGTCACACTCGAATTTGTTCAGATGCAAAGAGAGAAGAATATGGGCGAGTCAGAAGTGGAGGATTCGTCGCCGTGCACTGAAACAAGACTGAGTGAAAATGCTTGAAGACGTTAATGGCAGGGGTAGAATTCATGATGCTGCAAAGAAAAGCTAAAGCAGCAGTAGAAGATGGCTCAATCCAGATTGGCAAGTGGACTGTGTTGTTGTTGTTCCCAGGGAAGTTAACTAGATCATTGATTAGCCAGCATGAAGGGCAAGAACTAGATATAACAGGATATTTATGTAAATTTTTGAGCAATCACTGTTTTTTAGTACCAGATCACTTTTTTCCAACACAAAGTTTGGTTCTTTGTATGTTAAAAAAAGAATCGGAACACACTTACTGAACAGGGTATCTATAATACAAGCTGTAATCTTGTAGGTTCATAATGTTTCAAAATTAACTGAAAATAACACCACTCATTAACTAGTTGAGACAGAATCTTATAACCCTTTCTTTCGACGCTTGGTAGGTTTTGTCGTCCGCTTGCTCTGGCCGACCTCCGGTGGAGTTTTTCTTTTGATAAATTGCTGCTCCTAAAGAAATCAGCGAAGAAATAAAATGTAAAAGATTACTGGTCTACCACCTAAGGTTATGCAAGAGAATGAAAGAATAATAACAAATAAGAACAGCGGAAAGAAGAGCCTGACGACTAACCAAAGAACTAGATTTAGCCAGAAACATATATCCCAGACTAAAGTAGAGGCTAAGAAGAAACAGTAACAAGTCACGAGAGAGCCATCCATTTGAAAGTAGAATTTACAACTATGCAATAAATCTTTTAAGGAATTGAAATAATAGAATGTGACAAATAATCAGTCATCAATTCAACAGAAGTCAAAATATCCGCGTGCGTAAGCATAGAATGTTTCAGCAAAAGATGATAGTTCACATGGAATTGATTCTATGTTTTTTATGATCTCAAATACAGTATATTCTGAGAGATGTTCCGCTTCTAAAATACTTGGTAAGAAAGTAGCTTAGCCTACAGGCAACTTGCAAAAATTATTGGCATTAGAACTAGACTCAACCAAGATTGTCAATGAAGCCATTCCTATGATGTAAGACATAGCAATTACAATTATTACAAATCCAATTATAAATTCATTTATTAAAGGGTTAATAAACATGAATGGCACACAGTTCAAAAGAGAGTTCAAGTAAAAGTACAGACCTCTTCCCATTTTCTTTGATGTTGTTGAAGTTTCTTACAGTAGGCCAGACATTCAGAGTGGTAAGCAGCAGCCAGTTCTTTTATCAAAGCCTTCCTTTTGATGATGCCAATCACTGTAAAAAAATTGGAAAATCATAAAGATTGATTTTCAGTTTCTTAAGGCAATCAATTACTATCAGAAAAGCATGGTGGAAAATGGTTATGGTAGAGTACTAGTTGTTTCACAACAGATGAAGAATGCTAAAAGCAGTGTGTAGCACATACAGTTGAAGAAAGCATTATTTCCATTTAAGAACAACCAATTGGTTCGACCTTTGTAGGAATAGGAACGACAATCATTTATGCCTACCAACTATTCCATAATCAGGGGATGCTTTTCTGCGACACAAAAATTCCCTTATAAACTTGAAATATGAGATGGCACCAAACCGGAATTCATAGAATAACATCAAAGGCTCTTCCAAAGTTTCAGAATATGTTGATAAATAGACAAGCAGATAAGTGGTTTCTCTAGTTATTTATTGCAATGTTAACAATTTTAAATATACTTTGTATTTACAAATTAAATAATCTTAAATCAGAAGTAACTCACTTGGAACTTAACTGTGCCTCTTAAAAGAAAAAAAAAGAGGTTGTTTCTATCAATGGATGTAGATGCCTATAAATGCTATCTGGACAACCTCAGATACATACCCTTAATCTCTAAATACTTCTACAAACTGCAAAGGATGTGCAGCATAGATGCTCATTTAATCCAAATTTTGCATGCTAGTTTCAACCCAAAAAAAGACGAAAACCATGAAAGATGATTGTTGAGGCTTGAATCACTTCCTTTAAGAAGAATTACAAAGATAAATTGACATTCCAGTAATCATATTACTTGGAAGTCCCAGTTCTTCTAACCCTACATAAGAAACAGAATCATAAAAAAGTGACACAAAAAATAAGAACCAATAGGTCATACATAAACTTTCAAAGGACGATATTAAACCAATGCCCATAACTAACACTTGATAGCTATTATAGAAAGTTCAATCATCAGCTGTTTGGTCCAGTGGTATGTGAGTTAGATCAGAAGTACTTTTTACCAAAAGTCAAAGTTCAAATCAGTAAAATTACACACTATTGGAAGGGTAAAACTTATAATAATACCATACAGAAAAGCATAAAATTGCTAGAGATCTGATCCAAAACTGATGGATATAAATTACTTTTGCTGGGGTCAAAGTCAGGTTCATCTTTCAATTGGGAAGGCTGCTCAGGTTGGTCTGTCACATCCATTAGCAATGTTGTAATGACTGCATGCAACAACAGAAACTTGTAAGGATGCATACTAATACTATATCCATATTGCAATTTGAATAGGTGGATTTAAGCACTCTGATAATCGCTTATAAATTCATGAACCTAATTTGTATTGTCTACTGAACAAAAGCATAGATGATTGGAAACATGTTTTCCATTGCTAATCAAGTGTAATTACAACATTACTATATACACATCAAAAAACATTGATTGAGAAACGATCATATAGCACATTTCAATAAATATTTACATATAAAGGCACCTATACACACACGCACACACACAATAAGGAAGAAGAATAAAAATAATATACATATTAAAAAAACAAAAGCATACTGATACGAGAATGAAAAATCTAAGAGTGGAAATAAGTGCTTCTCCATTAACAAAGAAGGCAGACAATAAATGTGAGGTGTGACAATAGGTCCTATAGGTCAAGAAGCCAAAATGCAATGGAATTATAAAGTTTTTGTCAAAGCCGAATAGGGATTTAGGATATTTTCAAAGAATAAGATAATGGCAATCCTTTAAGTGAACTTGGTCGTGTGAAGCAGGAGTAGATTATTTTAACTTCGTATATTTAAGCTTTTGACTGGTTATATTTGTAATGTCAAACATAAAACTTTAATCGAATTATGTGTTTCTTTGAGCTATGTAATGCATTGCTTATTAATCATCCCACAGTGCGTTACTTTCATAAAAAAAACGATAGTATAAGACTGAAATAATTAGTACATGACCCCGTGGAAGATGAAAATAAGTCACATTTCTGCTTAACAAAATTCTCATTTGTAGACTTCAGTTTCAACTCATACATAAGTTAACCTGAAACTATTTCAGTTTTTCAAGGCAAATCAATCAACCTAATGTCTGAAGCTTAAACTTTGAACCCATCCTAAACTCAATTATTGCCTAGGAAACTCCACCCAAACTGACTGAATACCGTCAGCATCCCACCAATATAAAGAGGTCAGGCAGATAAAGACATCTTGAGACACATGATTGTCCTATCCCAAGTGTTAGATCTGCAATCCTGTGCAGACCAATTTGTTACACAACTCTCTTAATCAAACTACGCATTAGTTTGCAAATGTATTTGACATTCCTCACTTAATTTCCACACAACTGTTCTATAAGCTACCTAAGCGAAACTATCGACACTGAATCTTCAGTTCAAAATGATCGACATAAATAAGCAATTTAGCGAATGCAACATAGTGTTTACAAATACCTCGATTGATACTGCGGTTGGTCTCTGACTAGGCTGGAACAGACGGACGGTGGCTGAAGCCGCGGCGGCGGATCAGAGAGGAGGGATGGGCGTCGTCTAGGTTTCCAGTGGAAGAAGCCCACGAACGCCGATGCGGCTAGAAAGAAAGTTAGGTATTTCTAAAGAAAATAAATTAATTTTATAAAAAAATATATTTAAAGCGTTTTTTTTCTTCTAAATATTATAGTTTGCTAATTTAGAAAGTCGAGGGTTCCCTTTGGGTATTTCCAAAATTAATTTTGTATTTATTATTTCACGTCGGCGAATTTGGCGGTTGCTCGCTCATTTCAATTCTTCGCCGTGAACGGAATGAACGTGTATCAGCAATTCGCGGAGGAACACAGGATTGGATTGCATTGGATCGGCCTTTCTTGGCTTCGATTTCCATCGCCGGAGCGAGACGGAGACGAAGAAGGAGACGACGATAGGCGCGACCACTCCCCAAATTGGGTTTTCTCGAGGAAAACTTCCTCGGAGGCGACGAAAAGAAGGCTGCCGAGATGGGGAGCCAGAGCCACCCCGCAGTTCCCTGTCCCATCCCCAACCTCTCCCTCGTCGCTGATTCCGTCGTCCGTCGTTGCTCTAGGTTATTCCAGTTCCCCTTTTTTTTCCCCTTCTTTTCTTTTGGTGCAAAGGGTTTTGTCAAACTGCCGATTGAAGTTGTGTTAGCTATTTGACGCGATGTTGTAGTTCATAGGCTCTTTGACTGCAAGATTTTTCGTTGACCTTTCTCAATAGCAAAATGGTTCCCCTCTTTCTTTGATTCTCGTACATAATATCTAAGGATGTAAACTACGATTTCTAAAGATATCTTTATTCTGAAGAGCAATTTACTTGTATTGTTGTTCCAAACAAGGATTGGCCAATAAAGCCTATAATTAGCCCCCATCCTTTTACCAATGTGCATATCGGTTGGCCTAAGGTCATTCTGTAGACAGAACCATATTTTATCTGCTAAGACTTGATCAGCAATGTAAAGTGCAAACTTTAATGAATATTGAATGATATTCAACTTTCTCTTATACACAGCTTGCTCCTTCTGCTACTGTCCAATGTTAACCCTCACCCTTTTATGCTTCAATCAACCATGTAAGCCTTTGAATTGATCCAGGATTCTTATGCTATCAACGGAGCAACTGCACCAATCTTTTGAGGCTGAGCTACCAGAAAATTTCAGGTTACCAGCAGATTATGCTAGGAACCTTGTGGAGTACTGCTCATACAAAGCTCTTCCTAGGCTAACTCAGCGCCAGGACTATTTGGCTGATAAGGAGTTTTCACTTTTAACATTTGATATGATGCTTGCTTGGGAAGTACCTGATAAGGATACTGAGTCCTTACTAAAAGTGAGACACCCAACAACTTTCTATAACAGGGCATTTGCAGGAATTTTTCATATTTATTTTATGAGGTTTTTCTGCTTCTATATGTTATTGTGTAGTTTTAAAATATGTCTCTTTTTTTACTTGGATTTTACATCATCACGTGCACTCTAAAATTTATCTAGTGAACTTCTACTCCATAACTCTTATGCCTATAATTGTCAAAAGAAAGCTCTTCCTTTTTTCCCCAACTATCTTTTACACACTAGGTTACTTTTGTCTGTGGTCTAATTTTCTTTAATACTGAATTTTCCCAAATGTTACCCATATTCATGTCTGAGTTGTGACATAAAGTCATGGCAATTGAGATCTACTATTTTTTGCATTATTGAAGAGTATTTGCTTTCATTGTAACAGGTAAAAGTTCTCTCATATAATTCAGAATCTGATGATGATGATGGATCATTATTTTATGCAAGTAGAACGAGAATAGCTAGCCAGGTTGTCATTCTTACTAGCTACCCACCCTTTTCTATCCTTCAACATTCAGCAGCCACTTCAGATCATTTTTGACAGAATACTTCTTGTGCGAACATGAAACTAATCATTACTTCATGCCTCTGTTAGATTAATAGTAAGAAGACTGTTGGACTAGAAGCTTTTGCCCGAATTGCTCCTGCTTGTGCGGCTGTTGCAGATCCAATGACTGTTCACAATCTCTTCGATGCACTTACTAGCTGCTCAGGTGGCCGACTCCATTTTCTTATATATGACAAGTACCTCAAGAGTCTATACAAGTATGGAATTTGATATCTTTTTTGAACTTGCTAATTTTGTTGATTAGTGTGTTTATCAAAGGAACTTATGTGGGCTTTTGTTCATCATGCTTTACTAGTGTTAGTTTTGATTCATCAAATTCCATTATCTTAGTCTTCCAATCTAAATTTAAGAGCATTATTTTTACATGGTTATCTAAATTGAAAATATCTATATCATCATTTTAAATCTAGCTTAGTTTTTCTTATTTCTGGACAAAAAACAATCTGTCAAAGTTACTATTAATGGTATTGTGAACTTTGGTATGTAAACATTGAACTTTATATGAAAAAATATGGTATTCTTAAGAAAGCCTTATATCCGTGAATAGTTTGGCCTAGTTCTAATTGATGATTAAAATGAGAAATGAACTTTCAGGTGTTTTATGCATGCCCAAAATAGATCAGTTATATGAGCTATAAGGGATGGAGCAATTATGGTTTAATAAGGTGACGATAACTGCTTCATCCCTTATTTAGTGAACTGTGGATTATGTAATTTGTACCTAAACATTACCACGGAAGCATTGTTGGGAGGAAGAAGCAAGGAGGATTGGAAGCCGGAGAAAGAGCAGAGAAAAGGTTGTGGATTGCTGTTGGATATACACTTCCTTGTGGATGAGCCTCAATTTATAGGCCTGAAATCTTGGCAGCTCATTAACTCTGTAATTCAATTGAATAATGGCCATTAACTGGATTTAATGGCTAATGACCATTAATCATTAATCGTCTTTCAGGATAAAAAATGGCAAAACATAGGTTAGACTACATAAGCTACTTTTACCTCAACCATATTCAATGCGCACAAGTCACGCTCACACATGAGTCACTTGGTTTTAGTACAAATCGGGCTTTGGATTTGCACCCCCTATGGTAGCGTGCGCGCGATAGACACCATCTTATCCAATAATACTCAAAATGGCGTGATTCAATATAAACCAGCCTTGTTGCCATAAATTTTCCAACGTGAGACTATTCCTCATTTACATTGGAGCCAATTTCATCCATTTTCATTCACATTTCCTTTGTTCCAAATTTCTAAACTTAATCATGATATATTTTCTACATGATGATTGTTTTATAGGTGGAACCCTCCTACAAACTATATTGTTTTTTCTATTAACTATTTCTGGAAAAAATGCTGAAACTACATTAAAAAAAAAAATGATGTTGACTGCTTTTGTTCATGTACTTACATTGGATTTTGGAACATATCAAAATATTTAAATCTAATCAGAATACAATTTCATGTCTTTGATTTCATGATATTATATTTTTGTCATCTGTATATGGCAGAATATTCCAATCGACAAAGAGGAAATCACAACAGCCTCAGAAATATAAGTTCAATCTTATTGATGGGGAAATCATATTAGATACTGATGCTAAATCTGTTGTGCAACAAATTGGGACTTCCAAAAAGCCTGGTTAAGCACCTTTTTCATGGTATTTTTGTTTCCTTTAGAAATTGAGTATTTATCAACGTAAAAGCTTCAGAAGGATATTTCCATGGCAGGACGGCTGACACTTACCAGCCATGCTCTATATTTTGAAGCTTCAGGGGTTGCTTCATATGACAAAGCTGTCATTTATGACTTGTCTAAGGACTTAAGTCAGGTAGTCAAGTGCGAGTTAACTGGACCATGGGGTGCTCGCCTCTTTGATAAGGCCATTATGTACAAGTCTGATTCTGTGTAAGCAAACAATTATCAAACCTAGTTTTGGCTTCATCATCCTTCATTGGTAAGAAATTATAGTGTTTTTCATAATTGCTTGAAATTGTTTTGCACTATTGTTCTTTCTTTTGCAGTGCACAGCCCATTTTTTTAGAGTTTTCTCAGTTCAGTGACCACTCCTACAGAGACTATTGGTTTGTAGTCATTCAGGAAGTTCTTAATGCTCACAAATTTATAAGGAAGTATAAACTCAAAAGGTTTCAAAGGGCAGAAGCTCTTGCTAAGGCTATTTTAGGTATCTTTAGATATCGTGCTGTGAAAAAAGCTTTTCAGTGCACACCCTCGCACTTTAAGAGTATACTTGCTTTTAACTTGGCTGAAAAACTTCCAAAAGGTGATAAGATTTTGGAAGCCTTGCATAGTCACTTGGAACTCATGCAGATGGAATTTCAGGACCATGCTGGGCTCCTGACTATATCAGATGAGATGCCATTAGTTGGTCCATTATCTGATTCATTATATGCACTTACCAGGATGGGTTTTTTGTTACTGAAGAAGGACGATAATCCAGAAGAACATGATATTTTGGTTGGTAATGTCCATGTTGGTCAGACATGTCCACTCCAAACTGCTGTTAAAAAAACATTTTGTTACTCCAATAGGGCTGAGGCAGCAGATGCAACATTCGATCAGGTCAAAGTGGTAGACATTAATACAAATTTAGCTGTGATTCAGGTATGATTGTGTAATTCCTTGCTCTCTGTTTTGTTTTAGGGAAACCAGTAGCAGAAAATAATTCGATTTCCTTTTATATGTATCACATAAAGAATTCTCCTATGGAGACTGAGAAAAGGTGTTACTTCAGTGTTAACTTCTTGTCAGTTGGAGTTTCTTAGTGAGAGTTTATTCCATTTTTTCTTTTTTATGTATCACAGGCTTTACTTTTTCCTTTATCTGAGATGGGCAGGCTACTCAGATTTTTGGCCTCATGGGAGGAACCTTTTAAATCAAGAATGTTTTTGTTTTCAATCTTATATCTCCTTTACAGGTAGTCTTTGTCGTTCTTAATCAAGAGTGTTCATTTAGCTTTCCATTGTTTCACATGACTGTATGATTCTTGATTGATGATTCTAGCTTTGTGTGTCTCCTAGGGGTTGGATCTGGTATATCATACCGAGCATTTTCTTCTCCATCTCGGTTTGCATGTTCTGGCATAAGCATCATAACAGTGGAAAGCCTGTCAAAGTGTTCCAAGTATCACCTCCTCCAAATAAGGGGGCAGTTGAGCTGATATCGATGTTGCAAGATGGTGTTTCTCAACTTCAAACAAATGTCCAAATAGGAACAATTTCTCTTCTCAAGCTTAGAGCTCTGTTTTTAGCAATTCCACAGGTTTGTTTCTTATATCTTGTATCAGTCTTCTGCTTGCACTTTTCACTTTATTCTCTAGAGAACATGTTCAAAATCTTTGCCTGTGTTTAGATTAGTTTGTAGATCTGTTTAATCCCTTATTTGATCTCGTTTATATGGTAACTTTACATTGTTAAACTTTACAAATCGTCGAAAAGCACAATCTAGGGAGTTTAGTCTTTGTCTAATTCAGCATTTTGATTTCAGACAACCACCAAATTTGCTTCTACCTTGATGATCATGGCAGTAGCATTCTCCCTGGTGCCTTTCAGACACCTGCTGATACTGGTGCTTCTTGAGGTTTACACAAGAAACATGCCACTGAGGAAAGCCAGCAGCGAGAAGCTGGTAAGGAGGATAAAGGAATGGTGGAATCGCATTCCTGCTGCTCCTATTCAGATCACAAACCCGCCTGGTAGAGCACGGTATTTCAACGTTTTATCGCGAACCATTCAACCTTAAAAGTTCTCATGTAAATGCTCTCTTCAGTGGTGCTTTCTTTACTTTGGAGCCGACCTTTTTCTTTTGTCTGTTTAACATTTTTTTTTAATTGTGTAAAGCCTGTTCTGAGAAAATGTATCAAGAACTAAATGAAAAATTAGTCCCTTGTTTTTGCCATTCCCAAATTGTTATCTTTATTCGTTTCCTCCGAATTAGTAAATCCTTCTTCCATCATGCTGCCAATTAGAACAGCTAATGTATCGACCATTCCCATTAATCTAGAGAATTGTTTAGAAGTTCCTTGTAAGATCATCTTGCATTTATTCTTTATGTTACTCCAGAGACACATAAATCACAAAGATTAAAAAAATAATAATAAAGTTAAATAATTTATCAGTTGATGAACTCAAATTTATGGTAACATATCTGTCCCAAAAAAAATTCCAAGCCAAGCAAAACAGACAGAATTTTCATTTACATATAGAGAATATTCAAACACTTTTTGCATTGTAATTAATATAACTAATAAAATATCAAAATATTTAAATTTAATATTCAGCATGAAAAGGATTTTAAAATATTAAAATTTAAACTAATTAAATTTATTTAAGAAAATAAATAAAATTAAAATGTATAATTAATAGCAAATAGGTTCATAGAATTTATTGAAATTTAAAAAAAAATCTAAAAATTTTTAGAGTCATTTTGGATTTTATGGAGATAAACAGGTAAGGATAAAGTGTGAGGTAATTGAAATAAAGTTAAGTTTTAATAAATCAAACAATAAGTAAAGATTTTTGTGCCCCACCGTCGGTCGTCGGCGCCATACGGCTATGTCCCCAATACCGTCCCTAGTGGCCGGCTAAAACCAGGCCACTCGTTCGCGTCTTTGCCCCCGCGTGCTCAAGGCGCTGTTCTGCAGCACGATCAGACGTCGTGACACCATGCGACCACAATGTCGCCGCACACCTCCCTGACGTAGATAACCTTCTCCGGTCATCATGTCGCCTCCCTGCCGTCATTATTGTTCGATCATGACGAGAGCAGGATGATCCACACCTTAATTAATCTGACCGTAGTTTGGATCGGGACAAGTGGTCGGAGGCCTGTCCCTGCCACCGGCCCACCGCCGATGGCCTCCGACCGCCTAAATCAATTAATATTAATTGATATGATTAATGATGAATTGGTATGTGAAGATGATAAGGATAGTTAATGATGACTGATTTAGGTTATGTAACAGGGTTGTTAGTTAATTAGTCAAGATGGATTAAATGGTTGATTAAGTGAGATTAATAGATGGATTAGATATTTAATACTTAATTGATTAATTGAGGTTACTTGATTAAATTAATATAGTAATGTAATAGATTGATGAATTAATAAAATAATGGATTTCTTAATTAATTAGTAAATAGGTTGATTAATGGATTAATTTGTGGTATACCTTACATATAGATTCGAGCCAGAGACATCTTCTTTGATTTGAGGACATCAAGGCACATTCTACGTTGAGAGGTGGATAGTTCCTGCTTGTCTCTTTAGATCTTTTGATATTAGTACATGATTATATTAGTTTATATATTGATTTGATAACATTTACTTGTTTATCTCTTGAATTGATGTCATGCCCCGAAGGTAATGGTGTTCGAAGAAAATTGGACAACACCTCCCGTGTGACACTGATAATATGCATTATATATATACAAAGCCTACATGAATACTCAACTGTCAGCCTGTCACGCCTTAGAAGAGTCCCTGCCCGATGAAAATTGGACAACATCTCCTCTGTAACTGCGACAATATGAATAATGAATACATAGCATCTAGTCTGCAAATCATCAACCAACACAGCTGAAACAAAATAGCACAACCACGCAGTTAATATATCACATCCCACTCGGTTAGAACAAAATGCAGTGGAAAACAAAAATAACTCCATAAAATCCATACCTGACTGCGAGCCGGCTCGACTTGACA
>JBAMIB010124440.1:0-25216 GCA_037177415.1 Kaempferia rotunda
GATGTGATTGATGTCGATAGTTAGGGGGATGATACACCAAATAATGGTCGAAAATGGTCATCATACCCTATCAGGTTAATTGAGAGCTTCAAATTTAATTAACTCAAGGAGGAGAAGCAATCTTTACTACACTAAAGCTATCTCTATTGACAGCATCCCTGCAAAAGACTGAACAATCACAGGTCTAAGCAGGGTGAATCACTAAACCTACGGAGTTCTTCAAACTGTTTTTCTGATATTCAGTAACTATTGCATTGGATTCATTTTATTGTTAAAGTCTCTCTAAGCTATCATAAACTCATGTTTAATAAACCACCTTCAACTGCAAAAATAACTTAGAAAATTGTTAAGTGAAAAGGGAAGAAATTGGAATTGCAGTTTTAATTCTACATGCTTCATGAGATAATCTATTTTGCATGGAACAGTGCCAATTGAACTTACCACATCGGTCCCAAGAATGAAATCAAAAGGAGGTTCAACAGCTTTGATATGATCTTCGTTTCCCCAGTCCAGCTCTGCAACTGTAATGCAACCAAATGATGCAGAACCTGTAAAGAGGAATGAAACTTAAACAATCCAGTAATAAGAACAACTTAAATTTACCCCAGAGAAGCAAAGTGTCAATTTCTAGCTAACTTCTGGAAGCAACAAACATAAGTTCTCAAAATAATAAAGTACAAAGCAAGTTGTTTTCAACATAATTAGTCAATGCATAGCATGCATCTTCCTGAAGGAGCAATCCAGTAGAATACCCTTGTTTAATCTAAAATCCATAACCAAGAACATACATGTTAGCTAGTTGCTTCAAGACCTTTGTTGAAAAAATCATGACTAGCAGTTTTTATTCATTTGTTTATTTATTTTGCTTTTGGCTAGCCTGATATAACCTTGACTGTTGAAAGGGCAAGAAGCAAACATTGCTCGAAAAGCACCAAATTTCAGCACATGGATTTCACCCAATTGGTTATATACCCATTTGATCTAAGTATGTAAATTTTGTGGAGGTTTCTAACAAACGAAAAACTCCTTTCAGCAAGAAGATTTAATAAAGAATTAACAAACAAATTTGATAAATCTGGACTATTGGTTGGGCATGGATTACATACAGAAATAAGGACAAGTAATAAAATAAGATATCCCCGTGTATGGTATGTACCTGCTAAAAACCCTATGTATGTGAATAGTGTGTCACAAAGGTTATGTATCACACAATATGGATAAAAACAAAGGAAGAGTTATGCAAATGCTACATATAAAAAAAAATCAAATAAGACCTGGATCAGGATTTGCTTGAGTAATCCAACAAGAGTTGCGCTCTGCATTCCTCATCAGCAATGGTAACACCTCAGTTTGGTCAGTTGATGTTACATTGCACCCTAACAATGCCATTCCTAAAGTATATACCATTTTGAAGTGATCTATTTGTACAAGGAAAAATATACCAAAAAGATACCAATTTGTACTACAAACTTAAACTTACCAAGTCCAGCTAAGCCACAGCCAGCTCCAAGTTCAATGACACGTTTTCCTTTTAATTTTGATGGGCAAAACCTTCCTTTACGACAATTTTTTTCCTGATTCCAGGAAGTCACTGGATCAGTAAAGAACAAAATTTATCTTGTAATTTTTCTTCAAATGGATACTGTATCAATCCATGAGAAACATTTATAGATGTTCAAGAGATATCCAACATTTACAGCTACACAAGAAGCAAGATTATCCTGGACATGGTATTAAGTAAATTTGGATATTGGTACATTAGAAATTGTTTATAGCTTGTTGTGATACCAAAAGGTCTACAATGAAATAGACATCAAAATAATTTTAGAATTTAGCTGCTATTCTCATTATATGAAATTACACTGTACATACATTTATGAAAGTTGGCAGCAGTAGAAAACAATAAAAAAAGAGTTAGCACTAAATACTAAGGATGAAAAGTATATATAGTAACAATTAAAGAGATGAACATAACATAGAGCTAATATTAATTTACCAAAAATTTGACAAACACCATCGAAGCATCCCAAACTGTGGTACCCAAATGCTTTGAATTGGGATCCTGAGAACACAATAGATTATTATATTTCATTAGGTCAAAGAATGGGAGCAATATGTAATGTAATGTAATGTATAACCCTAGGTAAGTTACGCATCAACGAACATAAGACAGTCATAGCTTCCAGGACATACGTAAGCTAAGTTCTCATTTCTCAATATTTCTGGAAAGAAAGAATCACCTATAATGTAGATTTATTCATTCGTTAATACCAAATGGACTAAACACAGTAAAGAGAAATGTGTCATGGCAAAGGTGCAAATTTAGATTACAGATTTACATGCTTCTGCAAAAATAAATCAAGTTAAAAAATTGTTTAATAAAATCATACGCTGACAGTGTATCACATTCAGTACCTGTGATAAATGCAGACGATGACCTAAGACTTCAAGTGTCACAGCTGAAGTGTTGGGCGAATTCAGCCTAGTAGCGAACAGACATCACTCAAATTACTGAAGCAAACAATGGAACAAGCACCAGGGGTTGAACCATAATACAAAATTAATATGAAGTTTATTTGCTTATGAACGGATAACAAATAACTCTGATGCCACATTACTCTTCTCACACAACAATGCGCCTCCTTTGTGATGATTATTTAGGATCGACTTATAACTTTTTATTCCAATTACCAAATATTCTCCAACATTAACATGAAAATCAAATTTGAGATGGCGATTGAACATGTAATAACAGGAAAAATACGTCCCTTCTACAAAGTCCCCGACCTAAAAAACATAAAATACCACAATTCTCTGCGAACTTCAAGCTGCCTTCAAGGACAGAAACAAGCCATATTTATGCCCAGAAACACACAAACGATCAGTTAAGCATCGATCCCGGATAGCCAAAGAGGAAACTAACGAATATTAAGGTACAATTACGATTCGATCAATATTCTGATAAAAATACCGGCAATAAAGAAGTGAGATTACCGATCGTCTTCCATCGGAGGGGATCCGCCGCAGCTCGAGCACGAACAGGAACACGAACGAGGCGAAAGCAGCAGTTCACTAGGTTTCATTTACTCCCGATATCCAGCTTTGATATATGTAGACGGGCCGGGCCGGGCCATATTGGATCGGGCCCATGACCAATTTTATGGCCTAAAATTAATTGCATGTATGTAAGTATGTTTTTGTGATCAACAACACATTACTTGACACGAACTATTTGCTATGATCCATTTATTATTACATTAAAAATATTTTCTAAAAATTTTATTATGTCCACACCTCTCATCTACACGTCCTTAACCTTTTATATGCCCTTGTGAAAAGACACTTTCCACAAAGAAAAAAAAATAGTGTCCTATATTTTAAATGCTTCACAAGGAATATAAATCTTCATCTTTCCAAATTAATGAGGTAGGTGAACTGCCAAATAGTTTTTAAGTATCACAGAAAAGAGTTTATGCATGCTTATGCAGTGAATTGATAGCTCAGCGACCATTGAACCCTTAAAAGCATCAAATTTATTTATTTATTTTCTTTTGAAACAGAACTATTCAATTTACATTATTGTATATTAATAATAACAATAACAACAACCACAGCAATAAGCCTCGAAGAAAGAAAGGCATCAAATCTAGCCAAGGAGTATCAATTGTTTATTTTAAGCCTTGTACTCGTTTTCAATGATAATATATAATAGGCTATCAACCTTTCAAAATTAGTTGGATCCCAACAAATCTTAAAAAGACTCTGCCCTACTTAGATTTTATGTGTACCTTTTTTTGTTTTTATTCAATTAATCTTCTATTTCAACTCATATTTTAATGTTTGAAACTGGAGTAGCAATTAGCAGCTTAATAACTAAGAGAAACTGCATAATGACATTGAATCATATATATATAACCACATAATTATTAATAAAGTTTACTGGGACTTTCACTTAATTACTTTACCGAGAAGATTCAGCTCCAAAACTCAATTAAACAGAATAAAGAATTGAAGAACAAGACGCGCTTCCTGCGCTGCTCCATGCATCCAATTTATACACTTACCCTTCCCAACATGTGCTACCGTCTCATGTTTTATTATATACAACTCCCAATGACTCAATGCATGCAAAAGACTCACTGTACTGAAAACACAAGGACCTATGAATGATATATATATTTATATATATTCAGCAAGCACTGGACTCACACATACAACATGCCAAACATCTTGTCAGAAATAAAAGGACCAACCCTAAACACAACCCCACACATTTCAATGCCACCCCTGCACTATCAAAGTCACACAATCTCACTCCCCAGACAGGTACTAAGAAAAATGAGAAGGGAAAAGAAAAAGAAGAACAGGAGGATTATACAATCTCATATTGTCATTATACAGTGGTAGTCAGCTTCACTAGTTGTATAGGTTCCTGAAGCATGAGTCCAAATTATATGCATCATGAGGCTTCACCTCCTCAAAGTCAAAGTTGAAACCACCGTGCATCAGCTTCTCAGCAGCAGTAGCACTCCCCAAGAGCTGTCTGAAACTCTCATACAGGCCATAGCTGCTGCCATCAGATGAGCTACAGCAGCTCTGCTGATCGAAGCTGATGAGGCTGCTCCCGATGGAGTCATTTTGGGGGCCTTGAGGAACGTAAGCAGGATTGAAGTCCATGGCAGAACTGAAGAAGCAATGAGAAGGAAGCACTGGCATGATCCCCTGTTCCAGCTCTGTAAGCACTGCAGATGAGATATATGAAGCAGCTGCAGGCAAAACATCCGTCTGCTGCTGCTTGATCTGGTAATGAAGCTGCTGCTTGTTGTTTCTGTGTGATGGTGGCAGGCCAAGTAGCTTCTTCTTCAGCTTAGTGTTCCAGTAGTTCTTGATGTCATTGTCAGTCCTTCCAGGGAGCTGAGAAGCAATGATGGACCATCTGCGTGCCATTCATTTCATCAAAATTAATTAAGCATGTAATTGATATATCACACATTGAATCACACACATTTTTATGTATGTATATTGCTTGCACCTGCTTCCAATGTTAGCAAAGAGGCTGCAAATGATCCTGTCCTCATCATCAGAGAAGTCCCCATGCTTTATGTTAGGCCTCAAATAGTTGAGCCATCTCAGCCTGCAACTCTTTCCGCACCTCCTCAAACCTGTAAATTACAGATCAATCACCAAACACACAAATGACAGCAAGAACAACAACAACAAGACGATCGTATATACAGTGAACAAATAATTAATTAATTACCAGCTTTTTGAGGGAGAGCAATCCAATTTCCTCCTGTGCCATGCTTCTCTATGTACTCTCTGAGTTGGTTGTCTTCCTCTGGAGACCAAGGGCCCTTCTTCACTTTGGCCTTGTCACAGCAAGGTGCCCTCCCCATGGTAAGACTCCCTTCTTTCTCTTTCCCACTAGATTTATTGAGAGGAAGCCTGGCTCTAGAAGATTACACTGTGGCACAGCATGGATAGATCAACACTGATATGTGCATGATATAGTGTGCGACGAGTCAAAGTATAACCTGTCAAGTTTCTTTCCATCAATTATTTTATTATTATTATTACTTTTTTTTTTCTTTTTGAATTTTCAATTTCTTGCTACGTACGTACAGGGTCAGAATATGCATTATGGAAAACCTATCACATAATATGCAATGAAATTCAGGGCAGTAGATGTACAGGTAATGGCAATGAATTAATTCAGGTTTTAATCAGTGTACGTACGCCCGACGTCTACAGAACTTATCACTGACTTGTATGTGTCGAAGTAGGAGGTATAGTTGCCACCCTATCTACATTTGTAGGTAATTAAAGGATGTGATAAACGAACTATTGAAATGAAGTGATGTATGCTAAAGTGAATAGTATCTAAATATATATGCTAGGAAAAATTAAGCAACAAGAAATTAAATGCGTGCCTAACTAGTTGTAGCTACTTAGTCATAATTTCAAAATCAAGAAAATCTATATAAGTTTATATGGGTGTGGAAACTATTTCAACTCAATTTATAGGCACTAAGATTTTACTTTAAACTTTGTTCATATTTAGTCCTAATATGAACAAAAAATATGATGGAAACTCTCCTTTCGTATATTGACACATGTAATATTATTAATCTCAAATATAAGTACAGTTTTAATAGGTAGGTGTCACAGTTGTTTAAAGTCTTATATATAGTTTGATTTCATTGAATATTGGCACATTAAAATAATTTAATTGAGCTCGAGTAGCAACTAGGCATATACTTGCAGAGGAATTTATAAGCTTTACTAACATAATAACACTACTCCCTCATATTCATAAAAAGAATCATTTTAGAAAGATTTTATATATATACAAAGATAATTAAAACTCTCAGTGAAGAAAATATCTTAAATTTTTAAAAGCTGTAATTATCTATGGACTGCATTAAACTTCTTCTTAATTATTTCCATTATATAATTGAGGTAATTCAAGTTTTAGTTCTATTTTTTCTTCAAAATTAAACATATATTAATTATGTTTTTGAAGAAAAAGTTTAAAAAAAAAAAGACTTTAAAAATAGTGAGTGCAATCGTTTCCAATAAGAAGGCATGCAGTTATATATTGGACAATATCGATATCCAACCCTTTGATATTCATTAAACTAGTTTTCATGTGCCATAAATAATGATTAGTTTGATGGATTTCATCTTTCAAATTGTTAGGTGGTGACTAAATAGCATACTTGAGTTGACGTTTAGTTCTAGATGGACATTTATCATTGCATCGAGAGCATTAAAACGAAGAGAAAAACAAAAGCTAGACATTAAACACAAAGGCTCTTATTTTTCTCGATGCAAATTAGCATTGATCCATTCACCTAAAATTATTGACGTTGCTCCACGTTTAAATATATGAAATAATGGTCAATATCATAATTATAGAAGGAAGGATGAGTTTAAACTTAATATTTCCCACCTAAACGACATCATAACAAGGAAATTTGCATCCATCTCTAATTACTGCCTTGACAAACTGAGAAAGAGACTGCTTATATAGTTACAACTCAAGTCAAAATGAAATTCCAAAGCTTCATTATATTTACCAATACAACTTCGAATAAGTTGATTAACTAATTAGCCACACATGTATATGTTTTTCTCATTAGGTTTAAAAAAATGATTGAATCGACCTGATTAAGATATATAACCCATGCGATTACATGAATCATTAATTATTTCTCAACGTATAGTAACAAGCTGCAAGATATATTAATTAATACTCAATTAATTTCTGAAGAACATATTTAATTCAAAACCCTAAAGTCTTATACATATATCTATACGTATTTAACTTGTGTTATATATATATTTCAATATATTATGCAACTGCTGGCAAAAGGAGACAAGAAGCTTTGTTTTGTCATGGATTCCTAACCGTGCCATTTAATAATCAATATAGATGAGACATAAGTCTATGCTTGTTTTTTTTTTAATAAGAATCACATTTCTATTATATGCTTATTCCATGCATAAAATAATAAACGTGAGTTGGAATTCACATATTAATTAATCTAAGCATGCATGTCCAATGAAAGGGTTGATCTCAAATTTAACGTTATGAGACAGAGAGAAATAATAATGCATGGTAGGCTTTGCAATATGTCAAAATAGAGAGGTGACCAGTTACTTGCATATCTAGGGTAGGTTTAGGTTGATATGGAGAGGGACCCTCTTAGTTCATCACCTAAAGTCACTCGTTGAATCTTTTAATGAATTCACCAAGGGCCGGGGGCAAGGTGGCAGTGGCATGTATCGATCGTTTACTAAAATAAACTTGTTTATATATATTGGTTACGAGTTCGAGTGTGGTCCGGCGGCCGGCCTTATGAAACTTACAATTCAATGGGTCTATGACAATAGGTTGGATGAACTAGCTAGTGTGGTAACCATTTTGAGGGTCAATGTGTTTAGATGACCTTCTTTATGGATGGTATGGTGAATAAATTTTAGCACTTTTTTGTATTACTTGAGCCTACACTCATTTACATATTTAATTTGCTATAGCTATCTAAACTTATTTAGATAATCACTTTGGAATATATATATATGTATATGTGATAGGTTTTCCAAAATGCATATAATTATATTGGATAGATGATTTACCTAACCGATATTATAGAGCTCCAATGATAAGGTTGGCAATGTCAATTTGTTCGATCATTTGAAAGGCAACCCTTCACGACGAATGCGTTGAATGCCTTTGACATAGGATCAACTTCTTGAGTCAGAGTGTCAATCGAACTTCCAGTAATACTCAAGATCTTAGTGTCAATATCGATTGCAGTTGATTAATCCAGAAATTATTGTTAATTAATGGTAGCTGATGGAGGATTTATAGTTGTACGTACTATTTTTTTTTTAAACTTGTGGTTTCCTTTGAGGGCTGCAGAAGCCAGCTCAAGAAGATTGTTCATGATGAGGTAGTGCATAGCAGGTGAGGGAAAAAAAAAGGTTTTCAATGTCCATCTAACTTGATAGCTCACGATCAGATGAGTTTACAGGGATTGGAGGATAGAGTTAGGAGGATTCACACATGCATAATATATATATAATTAATTGAGACCATTGTTTATGTTTAGATGAGTAGTACCATGATCATATTCTTATTATTACCACTATATTAATTAGCTATGATTATGGTTGGCTTAAAGATTAAGAATCACTTTAGTTTGTATCACATGTTAATACAACAGTTTGTATTAATTAGAACTACAAGATCATCTTCATCTTCTGTGATTGTGGCAATATCGTAATACGTATATGAACAAAACTTGTGTGAAGACACTGATCCAATTAATTAACTTCATGTGAAGGTTCTCTTTAAAATCATCAAATTAAAATATGAATGATCCTACTTATTGACTTATGATTTGTAAGCTAAAATTTAGCAAATCAAGTTCATGGATATTTATCCTCCTATTTTATACTGTTTAAATCATAAACTTTTGTAAGGTCATTTTGTTTGCATGGCAAAAAACAAAACCCCAAAACTATTGTTTTAAGTGCAAAATAACTATAACTGGAATTAACAAATCCATTTTGAGTGTAAATTGTGTCAGAATCAATTTGTAAACTTTGTTTAGGCATTCACCACTAGAACATGAGAAACTTCAAAGTAAAATATCCAAGGCACAAAGAAACTCAAACAGACTGATTTTAAAGAAGCTGGTGATGCCCTACGACAGTTAGGCCAATGTGGTTGGCCAAGAAAAGTGGCCAGATATGCCATCACTGGCTCGAGCTTGGTGTGCAAAAGAATCTTAAAGTTTCTACTACCAAAAACTAATGGCAATAAGTCCCCCATCAGCCAAACTGTTAAACGTAGGCTTCTAGCTATTCAGAAATGGCTTCTCCATACAACAACAGGCCAGTTTTAAAGATGACACACCGATTCCACTACTGTTGAAAGTTAACAATGATGCGTTCCCTGATTCACCATACCCGTTGTATTTAAGCTGTTATCTACAACATTAATTGCAGTCGTTCCATTAGCATCGATATAGTGATCGGAGAGTTGGGATAGTGGTTAAATTCAATTGCCTGTCTAGTAGCAGAGCGATGTATTTTCAAGCTGTGAAATTGTATTCTTTGATTGAGAAGGCCAACTGAAGCAGAGGTCACATTGGCTTGGGCAACATTTTGTCCATGCTAATAATTGTTTGTTTTGTAATTGCTAGGACAGTAAAAAACCGTGAAGTTGTAGGGTTGTGCAACGAGATAGAGATATTGATACGGCTATTTGTTCGTGTTCTAATTTTGCATGGATAGAAGAAATAATATAGGGACAAAAAAAGAAGCTTGTCTCATATTAAATACAATACACAGTTTTTAAATAATGTTATTTAAATTTCAAGGAAAACCTGGCAATACAACATATGAATTTTCTTTTAAATAGCGAAGGATTAAAAATACTATAACAACAATCAAATCACATCCTACTAGATGAGATGGTTATATAGATTCTTTTACGTCATCGAGTTCTATTTCTTACTGTATCATTGTCTATACTTCAGGCCACTTACCAGCTGATCCAGCCTGGAGTTGCCAACATTGTCTATACTTAAATATATTTTATCTTATTTTATTATTATTAACCAAGTCTATTTTGGTCTTCTTCTTTCTCATTTGATATTCATATTTGTCATAGTTTTACATCGCCTGACTAGAACATTTATTGTTTGCCTAAGTATTATTTTAAACATGTCTCTTAGAGTTTTCTCTTAATATATGTCACTCCGACTTTCTCTCTAATACTCTAATTTCTTATTTTATCCATCCTCATCATATATCCATCTTAACATCCTCATATCTACAATTTTCACCTTCTGTTCATGTCTTGAGTCATAACTCAACATTCAACTCTATATAACATAGAAGTCTAACTGCGATTTTGTAAAAATGTTCTTAAATTTTAGAGGTACTTTATGATCACATAAAGCACCCGACGTTTTCCTCCATTTTAACTATCTTGTTTGTATTATATGTAAGACAGACACCCGTCTTAATCCCGTCATGGTTTTGCAAAAGTACTCATAAATATTTAAAGTTTCCAAGCAATTGTCATCTCTCATCTTAATAATTGTTTCAATACATCCAATATTACTAAACTTAAATTTCATATATTATGTCTTTATTCTTAAGCCTAAAACCTTTTTCTTCATTATTTTTCTCTAAGATTAAGTTTAATAGTTACTTTTTTTACGTGTTTTATCTATAAAATAGAACAAACTTAATTTGGACTTTTCTGAAGAACGTTCAATTTAGGCTTTTGGAAACACTGCCGACTTTGATTATTTCAAATATAAGCCCAGATTAAAAAAAAAAAAGAAGAAGAAAAAAGGAAAGCAAGCTTTGAAAGAGATGATATAATTTTATGTCTATTCCCTTTTCAAGTGGAGTTTGTGAACATACACCCATGGGCAATATGTAACTGCATAACTCTAGAGCGACAATGAACCAATAAATATCGTTCCCCTGGATTAATAGCATGTTTAATTAGACGATATCGTCAACAGAGAGTACCAGAAGTACCAGATGCGAGTACAGGAAGCAAGGATAGGGACCCACCGGGGAGATTTGATCAGTTTCGTCATTGAATTGCAATTTCCAGGGAACAAATGGCCACGGTATATGTTAATCTAATGTTTATTCCTGAACTGCCACCATTTTTTTTTCTTCTTTATGTCCGAAGCAGGGAGATCTGGAGAGGGCCAAACAGGAAAAGAGAAATCAGCTGTTTGTTTCGGATTGTGGGTGAACTATGGAGATGCAGATAACTTTTTTGATAGATATTTACGTGAGGGAAAAGAGAAATATACTGCGGAACCTGAAACACTTACCGCCTTCGGGATATATAGAGTTGTAGTGCACCTCAGCCCAGAAGCTCAAGAAGATTACTGCATTGAATGACAACCCGTAAATTGCATTGCTCTAAACAAACAAAGCAGAAACTCAATCTTTTGTAAATAAAAAAAAAAAGTTATGAAGATCAGACAGGGCCAGCCGGTTCAACTCCAGACATATGTCATTGTCTGGTTCTTCAATCAGATTGGACGTTTAAATGACCTAGGTAACAATTGTTTTTTCTCTAAACCGGTGAGATAAGAATCGGAATAGTTTTAAAATCATTCACAAATCTCCAAAAAGTCCATCCTTATTATCTTCGTCTATCTCCACCTTCGTAGTTCATTTCTCATTGAGAAATTAGGATGGTTAAGCTTTGCTAAACTGGGTATGATTTTTGTGCTAATTATGCAATTGAGAAGGCTAATGAAAGCCGATCCAATTAGTTATCTTGTCCTGACAAGTTCCCGGCTTAATTTGCAATTTATCCAATCAATTATTCCATCAGCGTACCAATGACCTACAGTTTGATTTCTCATCCAATTTTTATAACTACGCAAAAATGAGAATAAATTTCCCTTGAGTCTTCCAACAGAAGACATTTGCATCATACCTCGCTTGGACTTCTGAGTGCTGGGAAGAATCTCAATGTAGCAAGTGTCCTTGAATGATGTTATCACAAAAATTTTGACCCCATACTGCTAAAGAAAACCATTAGAAAGTATTATAACCAGAAGGATCAAAATAACAGATAATCAACTCTGTCATCCAACTTACGCTAAGAAAAACAGACTTAACCAACTAAGCTATGTAGATTAAGATAAATCTTAGCATTACATAGCTTTGGAGAGAGGTAGGAAGGTGACAACATCATTATCAAACATAGAACAATTACTCTAAAGGCTTTTCAGTTCAAAATACTTTGAGTTAAAACAAATTTGCCTATAGTGCTTCATATAAACTAAGAAAAAAGCACAAACAGAAACATAAAGGTTGCAAGAAATAGAAGCATTCCGCTTTAACCATTCCATTGTTCCAAAATCCAAGAGAGATGCATCTGCAACTGTCATAAAGTGATTTGTATTACACACTGCAAAATGTAACTAGAGCTATAGTAATACTGTAATAGTCCCGCAGTCCATCAGTAAATCCATTAGACAAAAATATTCTACTTGTACAGCCTTAAAAACTTAGTATCGCAGAGCCAGTGGATCCATAAGTGTTGTCATAATTAAAGAACAAAGCTATAAACTTCCATTCCCACTAATGAATAACTACTTACTTTGGACAGGATGTCATGAAATCAAACTGATGCAAGGATGAAAAACAATAGATACAACAGATCCAGAAAATGATAGCCTGAGGGAAGAAAAGATAGCATAAAAGAAAGTGAAAGAGTACCGAATCTGCAGCAGCCTGTAAAGTTACATGATCACCCCACTCTCCGCTTCTGGTATGATAGTGAAATGAGAGAGAAAATTACTATACTGAATAACTAATAATTACACTTAACATTTTGGATTGAAGAATAAGCTTAATCAAGGGAGAATACTTTGATAACTTCTTGAGATAGTCACCATACTCCATAGGGACATACCCTTCGTAGCACTCGGGATGAGATTTGAGCTGGAAAATGGTAGAGCATACAAATTGAAACACTGGAACAGGATGTAACAGATCAATGCAGCTAGGAATTATTATTATTAAAAAAAAAAGAGTTAACCTGATTAATAACTTGCTGTCTCACAAATTCGTGGTGCTCTGCTGATCGATAGAATTGATCAGATAATGCTCGGAACTAGAGGATGTAGATTTGAACCATGTCAATTCAATTGAAAAGGAGGAAGTGATACCGTTTATTAAATGCATTTGCCCTATATGGATGTAAGAAACCAAGATATATGCTGAATGATAGCCATTAATATTAAATATTTTGTCTTATTGAATAAATAAGATCCATGGTTGAACTTTTGAACAAGAAACTAAACATAATACAAAAATATCCATTCCGTCCCTTGTTCTCCTCCTAACTCATTTCACAAAGTTTGGAGTGACCAATCAACTAGATCATTCTACAATTAGCATTGTAAAATATTTTTTCTCAATCCCTCAGACATATCTTAATTGTCAAATTTTTCTTGAATAGCTTAGTTGATCAAGATGTACCACAAGCTCCTAAACTCTTCCAAACTCTGATAGGTATATCATCTGAACTAAAACTTACTGATCTGTATTTTCTTTATAGATATACCAGAAACCATCCCGTGAGTAAGAATAAAACCTTGCATAATTAAAGAATTCTCTGTGATATCATAATATTGTCCCATGAGTCAATTATTTAGACGAAGTTCTTGTATTACATTGGAAACATTGTCGATGTGTTATTCAACCAATTTTCGATGTTTAAGAAACAATGCCTATAGCACCATTGCTTGTTGAGGTGGATGAATTGGATAGATATAAGAAATAAATGTTATCATTTGTGAACAGAAATTGCCTATATAAGGATAAAAATGTGCAGCTAAAAATGGTTAAAAGGTGTTCAATAAAAAAAACTGCATAGATTTTGTGCTTCAATGGACTGAGACAATCAAAGTCATATAGAAGATTATTGTGTTTATCTATGATTATAATAATCAGTAGAACTTGTAATATAATTTAATGGCTACACATGTAACTGCCCCTGTTGCTAAGTTGCCTACCAGATTAACCCCAAAAAATGAAAAGCAATATACATAAAAAATGGTTCCAGTCAACTGCAATTGCAATAAAACTATTAATGACTCCGGGACTGACCTGACAGTTTCCATCTCCTTGGACCTTCAGCTCAACCAAATCATACATGAGTAACCTGAAATAAAAATAAATAAATAAATAAATAAAATAGCCAAGTAATAAGAGAAAAAAATGTTGGAATATGATATTCCAGGAACTGTGCATGGAAATCTAGTAGTTAAATAAAGCTGATCTTCCCTGAAAATGGAAAAGATTATTGAAAGTTCTACCATAGTTTTGAATACTACAAATAAATCTCAAAATACTACTCCAGCAAAAATTGCTGCAAAGTGAGTTTATTTATATACGAATACATAAGATGCAAGTTCCTACCATGAAATGGTTCACATAAGCAGTCAGACTAAATTTTTGATACATTGTCATAAGGTACATTGACAGATATAGTTTGTCAGCTATTGTCAAGAGATACATCTAAGTATTGTTTCAAATGTGAAAACTCACTACCTGTCTATAAGCCTTTGATGATCTGAAATGGCTTCGTCAACTGAAGGAATTTCGCCATTAATTCTAGGAACATGCTGAAAAAGCCAAGCTTCAATAAATATGATGGTTCATAACAAGGAAAAGAGGAAAATGACAACTTATATCCACATAATGTTTGATTTCTTTGATGGAAACTAACCAACTCTTAACAAATAAAGAAAATCAACAAAAAGGGGCACGCATTAGTGGAAGAATACCACCAGTACAATCGGTCAAAGAAATAGTACAGACCCAGAATTCAAATACCACAGTGACTAAAGACCTGTAACTAAATATTGAGCAAATGCTATCCAAAGAATTATCAACATAAATATCATTACCAGACTTTATTTTCACTGTAATTAGGTTCAAACATCTAAGTGTTAATCCATTCTGCAGCTTTTTTTTTTTTTATTTATAGATTGCAATTGAATTTTCACTTTTGCATTTGCATTTGTGAAATCATACCCTTGAATTAAGGTTTAAGGAAGGATGAAAACAAGCAATCACAAGGTGAACACTAATGATAATTATTCTAATAATACTTTCTTAAATTTACTTGATTATTAATTAGAGATAACAAGATGACTATTAAATGATATAAACTATGTAACTTACAGGAATTGAGACCATTTGATTCAACCTTTTACCAACTTCACCATCAATTTCCGAATAATCATCAGTTAATTCCAATGTCCATTGCACTTCTTCGTAAGAATTTTTGCCAGGACTAGAACATGAGCTGGAAGCTTCAGTATCATCCCTCTCATCATGATTACTCTCATTCCCTGAATAAGGATGCAAAATCATCATGGAAAGTTTGTATAATATATCATCACCAGCTATACAATCATCCTCTAACCTGAAAGGTAACTTCCTGTACAGGGACCAAACCAATCTTGAGCAAGAACTGATACTCGCAGACATTCTTCTTCTTCACGCGTAGAGCCTGAAGCTTCAGCAACAGCTAGTTGAGAAAGTTCTTCTTGAAGAGCATGTGCAATAATCTCATCGTTCTCAACAGTAGTACATTCTGTACCAATGTTAGCATGTCCAACATAACCATTATCATAGAAATCAGAATCCTGTTGGGTGTTTACTCCACAGTATGGTGAAACAGAAAACAGATCGCAATTAAGAAAGTCAAAACCCCAACGATGAATTTCAGAATCTTGCTCATACATAATCATCGGATGTGAGTATTTACTATCTGTCAGTGGAAAATGTTCTGATATGACACCTAATATAGTGGTGTCAATCTCTGGAAATTTCTACCCATAATATGAAACTGCCTCAGCTGAAAATGCACGAGAATACTGCTGTTAATATGCAACCATCTTACCAGTCAGATAGAAAGGAATCAGGCCATGTCATCAAATGAAATTAATTCATCTAAGCATAGAAAAATGTTTTTTTTTAAAAAAAGAATAATGTGACATTTTACTGTTCAAGCAATATCAATTCATAGAATTGGAAAAGAAATCTCCACTTAGTCTTGAGGTGCCATGCTGACTTGTTTACGCAAATAAAGGTTTTATATTTTATTTACCAGACTAATGTAGTCTGGCAATTTTAATATTCTAGCAATATCAATTTTCAGAACTGGAAAGGAAGTCTCCATTTAAATACTAGAGGTGCCATGCTTACTACACAATGAAACCAGACTTCCATTTTTTTAAGATTCTATCAGTATCAATGCATTGAAATGGAAAAAAAAGAGTTCATTTCAGGGCAAGTAGAAATAAAAATTCAATAACTTAGGTAGAAGCCTAGAAGAAGGAACATTTCAGTGTGTCATGCCAGTGCAAATAATCAGCGAAAAGGGTTCATTTCTTTATCCATAAATAACCATTGAGTTTGTGCAGCCTAATAGAAATCTTCCCAATCGAAACTGGTTGTTAACTTATAAATAATTAATGAACTTGTTTTTCATATAAAAATAATAATTGTACTCCAAAATCTCAATCTATTACAACTAATCAAATGCCCATTGCCAATACACAAGTCTAACAGTTGAAAATTCACTGTTGAATATCATCCACATTCTCTGTTCCTAGGTCCATCTCATCGATACCACCAGAGAAAGTGGCTAAAGAGTGTGGAGCAAGTACAAAAGCGCAGCGCGGCCATGGAAAGCATTCTAAACAGGAATGACTCTCCACGAAGTTCTTACACCAGTAGTTTCATTCGACAGGACACGATAAAATCGAACAAAATTTCAACGGAAGAATCACTAAACCTGACAAAATCATGTTGTACGTGCCAAATGCCGATCAATTGTGATAGTACCGAAGAACAACAAATTGGTAAATATAAGATCTATTCTCGCAAAGTAAAAAATATATATATATACAAAGGGAAATACACGTGAAAATCTAATCCAAATGAATTCTCAATCAAAAAAGAAGAAAGATACGGCATTAAGATCAATCGAAAAGAGAAAACCAAACTAAAGGTATGCTGACAACCAAATCCACAATCGGTCGTTTTATGTAAGATCGTGCAAAACTTCAATCAGATCGCCATCGTTCGCTACAACTTACACGAGATCGGAGCGAACCGAGAACAGATCGAAGTGAGCGGCTCCGCATCGCCACGAATAAAGGAAGCGCAAGCGAAACGGCAATCGATAGACAAGACGACGAGGAGAGAGAGAGAGGGGGGTAAGAGGGAGGAATCTTGCGGACGTCACGGGCTAAATAAGCCCAATTAAAGCGGCCTGGCCGCAGGCTCCTTTTATTTTTACGGAGGAGAATCCTTGACCGTCGATTGGGCGACGTACCAGATCGTGTCCGTCGATTGGAACAAGAGCAGGACGGCGGGTGTCTGCCTGCTTCGGGAGGAGGAGAGCGCTGCTGCCGCGCTCTGTTTGCTTCTATCACGGGGGAATCTCCGCCTTACCTCCACCGTCTGACGGCAGTCATCCACGGGCCCGCCGCCGCTGGCCGATTCCGGAGGCAAGCTCCTGCGATCGCCTTCGACGGCCAGGGATTCGCGTGAGGGCCAGCGGCCCCACGCTGATCGAACCGGCTTTCAAGCACCGTCTGTGTAATTAAATTCTGATCGCGACGGACGAGTTTGGTCAGACCGGACCGGTTCAGACTCTAATCGGACATGCCAACGTGACGCCACGTTGATTCCTAAGCTTGAAAATTCAGAGGGGAAAATAGAATTAAAAAAAAATGGATTTGATTCTTGTTTTTAGTTTTAACTCCGTTAATTTTCTTTCCTGTTCCATCTTGTACAGCACACATCAGTTGTTTGATCAGATCGAGAGAGATCAGAAAGGAATAGAAATCTATTTACTCACTGAACAAAGAGATCAGTAGGTTGCCATAATGAAAATAACATCTCATTAGGCACAGTAGGTTGCTAAAATTTTACTAGCACACCATCAAAAGCTGTAGCTTTAGATTTTGCAAATTTTTCTCTAGTGTTATGATATCAGAGTTTTGCAAGCTGCGATTGCTAATATTGTGTTGCTTCTTTTCTTGACAGACTTTCCACTTCTCAGCAAACAAATCTTTCTTTTCATCAGACTTCATTTAGAGATCACACTGACCATAACAAGCATTTCTTATCAAATTCATTCAACCAGTTATCAGCAGACAGAGCAAGCGAAGCTATCAAGATAAGATAGAAGACATGTCAGAGTAGGTACCAAACTTCAACCAAAGAGATTTCAACAAACAACTCACAGCCAAATAATAAGTTTGGTATTTGGTTGCATCTTCTTGTTCACTATGCCAAGAATAGTTATCAAAAGATCAGTTTTCAGAATATTTATCAAAAGACTTGACTTTCTTTACTTTTGGTTTTCCTTTTTCTTACTGCATTTCCATTTGATTAGATAGCTACTTTTACCACTCTATACGCTGTGCTCAACTGCTTATTGTCTCACGCATGACGGTATACATGAGAACCCCATTCACGCGTTGAGTAGCAAAGAGGAGGCCTCTCCATAGGCCTATTATTTAGTATAATTATACTCCTACACTTCGCCATTGAACGTTCTTAAAATTGGGGAATTAACCTTTGAACACTGTCCATGAGCTTGTTACCTAAAACCATCAACTGGTGCACTTCCAAAATGAACTCTGAAGCATTCCGCGATTCAACATCGAGCTCATCTCCGCTGCCTCCGCCGGCGCAGATTGCCAGCTTCCCCATTCTCGCCATATCCATCGCCGGAATCCTGGTCACCTCCATCTTCCTCCTGATCTGCTACGTCTTCGTTATAAAATGCTCCCTTAACGAGCGACACTCAAGCTCCCTTTCAACTGCCGCCGATCAACTCGGGGTATCCGAATCCACCATACGGGAAATCCCGACGCTTCGCTACCGACAGCTAAGCGTCGGCGCGGCAGAGTGCGCCGTCTGCCTCAGCGAGTTCCAGGAACAGGAGAGGATCAAGCTGCTGCCGATCTGCCGCCATGCCTTCCACATAGATTGCATTGATACATGGCTTCAATCCAACACCAATTGCCCGCTCTGCAGGGGAAGCATCGTTGCTCCGATTCCACTCCATCTTCTCGCCATGACATTCGCTCTGCAACTGGGTCATCCTCATGATGTGGTTCTACAAATAAGAGATGAAGAAAGAAAGATCGAGTTTTCAGGGAGTAGAGGAGATGAATGCATTGACGTGGGGAAGAAGGAGGAGAAGCTCCGCTTGCAATCCTTGAGGAGGTCCTTCTCGGCGGATTCTCCCGGGGACATGCAGCTTCACGAGGCTTTGCAGAAAAGCTCGCACGAGGAGAGCAGCTTCGGCGGCGGAAGATCCCGGTGATCTTTGTTGTCGTTTGCCCGGAGTTCGCGCAGTTGTGCTCTTCCTCTGCAAATGGAGATATTTCAGGGATCTTGGTCTTTTGGAACAGGATTTGAGCTGTAGTTTATGTGAATTGAAAATGAAGAATTGGAAATCTTCTATGTTCAATCTACCCACAAAACTCAGATCATAATTTCTATTTTTTAAGAAATTTGAAAATTTTCTTGTGGAAAAATATGGATTTTGGTTGACTCTCAAGTAACTGAGTGGGCGATGACGTACTCTGTTTTGACGAGTTGGTTATGGACTTAAAACCGGAGTCCATGATTAACAGGTCGGATCAGTGACGTCCTTTTGTTTGATATTTTATAAAACAAATCGGGTCAGTTTACGTTGGGTATATACAACAATAATAAAATTTGAAAAATAAATATACAATACATACTCGATTAACACTTTATTTTTAAAATACAAAATAGACTTTGTAAGGGTTATAATTTAATTCCATTTTAATAGGCTCGCTGTGAACCTCTTATTTGTTATATTGGCTAGATACTATATAATTTACTTCATGAAATTAAACACCATTTATTTTACATTTTAGTTGAATAAAATTAACAAAAACTAAAGGATACCGACACAAGAGGTCTCTTTTATCTACGGGATTGCAAAAAGTTAATACCAGCCTACATCATGGAAATATAAAAACAGAAACCCATTTTTTTTTTTAAACCCTCAAATCTTCACGTGGAAATCTCATGAAAACCTGAGTTGCAACCGCATGATCCAACTGATTTATTCTCACAATTTCATGAGATTCGATTTCAAAAATCCTCCATGTAAGTTTTGTTTACTACATCATACGACCAAGGCAGTCACAAACCCCATTCCCTTATATAAATCTTTACATGCCTGATTTTGTTTTTTTTTTCACATAATAATCGTTTATGAAACTCACATTTGTAAATTGTACGCAGTAATGCTGAGACCACTGAGAAGTGCACAAATTTACTGCAGCAAAAAAAAAGTGCATTGTTCATACTTACAATTAACTAGTGTCGATGCTAACGGAACGGCTTCTTTGAAGAGAATCAGAGGACAAGAGCTCCCTGTAATCTTTACGAATGTTCCATAGAATCTCTCCACAACTCTTCATGGCGGGTCTACTTTGCCGAGCAGGAGCTAAACATCGAGAAGCTAGCTCAAGGATTTGCTCCGCGGCCAGATTATTTGCCGGTGTGCGTGGAAGAACCGGGTCTAAAATTTCAATTGATTTCCCGCCTCTAAATTTCTTCATTGCCTGTTTCCAGAATTAGGATAAGGTTTAGGTCATAAGTGAATAGTGGTGAAAGAAAAAATCTCAAAAGAGGTAATCAGGAAGTGATGCAAGGTAGAAACTCGACCATTAATCATGCAACCCTAAAAGAGATTGTTTAAGCATACTCACATATCAAGAAGGTCGTCCATCTAAGTGTCTTGACATTTGGATTGGAATTGTTCCATTAAAAACACTAAAAGGACTAAATCAGGAAAGCCTAGCTACAATCCACTTGAACTGCTCAGTGTTCGAAGAAAATTTCAGAAATAGCAGTTATCTATAAGATTATCTTAAAAAAAAATCCATCCTGTACTACAACCATGAAGTGGCATTTCTTCAAAGATGCCTAGAATGGTTTCTCTACTCCAGTCAGAGATAAAATGCTTCTTGAACATGTTTAAATATTAAGAGGTCTCTACCTAGCTATCTTGGCACTTTGGATTAACTCGGGCTCCCTTTAAGGCTATAACAAATATATAGAAGATCTTAATTCCCATTGTCCTTTCAATGAGTAGGCTTTCTAGTAATGCAACTTTAGAAAATTAAATTACTTGTGAAATGGAGGAAAAGAAAACATGTACCCAATTTGAAGTTACTCGCTCCCTGAGATCTCTTTTCCGCTCTATTGGATGCCGCGCGGAGATTAATTCCACTAACAAGACACCAAATGAGAAGACATCGCTTTTGTCAGTTAGTTGAAAAGTTCTAAGGTACTCTGGATCCAAATAACCAGCAGTGCCTTTTACTTGGGTGGAGACATGTGTAACTCCAGCTTCATTTGCACCCAGTCTAGCAAAGCCAAAATCAGAAACCTTGGCACGGAGGTTATCAGTAAGAAGAATATTTGATGACTTAATATCTCTGTGGATAATAGGGTGATCTGCATCAATAACACATCAAAGGAAAATGCAAAGTGTAAAGCAGATGTAATAATACATATATTCTGCAAGTTAGCTTTACAGCTAATTAATAGATACCATTTTTTATATTTTTTTAAAAATATATAATAATGTTATCTACAACTGTTGCTTGCTGAATCTGTGAATCTAGCTTAAATGGAAGTGGCAGATGCATAACAATTCCCTAATGGATATTTTAAGTATACTTTAAGAAGATGAATATTTCAAAATAGTACTCTCTTGAAAGTCTCAACTGCATTTGTATAGGAAAGAAGCAACCGAATCAGTTATTCTCTCGCATCAATACCTGCGTACATGTGAAGATATGTAACAGCATGAGTTACATCAACTGCGATATCAAGTCTGGATGCAAGGTCAAGATAGTTTCCTTGAATACCTGCATTTTAAAAACAAATGTTAAGATGCACAACGCTAAACTAACATATTTAATATTTACCATTAGAAGTTGATAGTGAAGTAGGAAAAAGGGAAGAAGAAATATATAATTACCATCAAGATGTTGTCTTAGAGTGCCATTAGGCACATATTCAACAATAACCACTCGCTCATCATTCTCTTCCAAATAACCAAAGTATCTGACCAAATTTAGGTGTTCAACCTGCCCTAGTATTTTGATCTCACTGCGGAATTCCGCACTTAAATGGCTGTTACAAACAGTCTGCACAATTCATCAAACTTCAAGTTTCACATTTATCTCAGGTTGCCCAATGAACTGAAATGGTCGGAAGGAATTCTCTAACCTTTTTGGCACGCTTAACTGCAATCGGAGTGCCGTCATCAAGCGTCCCCTTGTAAACTATCCCAAACCCCCCTTGCCCGATCTTTAGCATCGGGGAAAAGTTCTTAGTTGCTTTCAAGATCTCGTCCATGGTGAACTTTGTCGTTCCGCTTTCTTTCCGCCATGGTGAATCACTTCCTTGGTATCGCCTTAGATTACCATGCAAGCGATGAACTGGAGTTGCTGTAAAATAACACGACTTTAGAGTTTTAACACTCAGTTCACCATTGGATTCGATTTCAGCATTTTTTTAAATAAATAATAATCTTTAAAAAAAACAATCTTTACAAGAGTCGTTCCACCCAAATTCCTATTTAAGAACTGCTCAATGACCAATTTAAGGAATTCAAAAGGTAAGGATCTCTAATTGTTGATAACTTCATGAAAGAATTAGGGATTTCAATAAAATCTGAAGCCAGGAGTAATGATTTTCAAGGATTTCAGTTTCGAGGTCAAGCTCAGATTACGAGGCGATTGCAAAGCTCACAGACAAATGAACGCATACAAAACAACAAAAATACAGGATTACATGGGGGGAAAATTGAACCATTAACCTGGAGGAGAAGGCGAGAATTGAAGATCAAAGCTGCGGAGAAGTTACCATAAGGAGATCCGAGGCTTCGAATAAATTTGCCACTCGACGACGCAGCATCGGTCGTGGAGGACGAGGAATAGGAAAAGAAAGATATGATCGCCCTGATCAACTCCTTCATAGGGTTTTTCCTCTTGGCCGCCGTCGTCTCGCGGCCAGGCGTAGCGAACGGGGAAGCGAAGGAAGCAGCGGAGCTCCGCTGGGTCGGCCATCGATCCGGCGTCGTTTCGAAGGAAGCACGATGGCCAGAGGAGGCCGTAGAGTTTCTGGACGAGTTGCTCGAACTCGGTTTCCTCCGCATCGAGGCGGCGGGTGCCGGCGATCGCTCCTACGGAACAAGTGGAAAGAAAGACTAGTCGCCAGCGGTTTAAAGTGGCGTGGTCCATCGACGTATTAATATTTAATAGCGAGTCTTTGCTAACGGATCGTCTCCAGCGGCGCTTTTATTTTAACTCATCTCAACCGCGTCACGCTCATCTCGACCGTGCGATCTGGGACGCATGGACGAGCAGAATTGGAGAGAATCGGGGTTCTATTAAATTTTTTTAATACAGCAGGAAATAGGAAATCTTCTCGTTGGTTGATATAAATAAATAAAGTAGCTTAATAATTTAAGCAGCCAATTAACTGAGAAAAAAATTATTAAATATTGTGGGCGTGGTCTCTGTCTTGGACGCTGGCAGGTATATCCGTATATGTCATTTTGCCAGTTAGGATCCTCCACCATCCCTATTCTATATCTAATTCGGTGCATAACAGCCGTTAGATCATAAATAAAATTTAAATAATGATCACTTTTGATATGACCCAACGGTTATCATGCACAGGATCAGGGATGAATCAGGAGTCGTATACCAAAAAATCTCAACTCATCTCTTGCAAGGGATGGTAAGACCACAGCCTAGGTGAAATATGAAAGGCTAAACTACTAAGAATAGCATCTCATCTCCCCTACCTATATTTACGAAAATAGTTATACATGGTTTATCTCTTTGTGTTGTTTTGGATGGACGGGAAGAGGTGCTGCGATACGCTAATCATCTTTTATCAATATGATAATAGGTAAAGGTGGCTCTGAGAGCATGCTATTACGGTTAAATTTTTCATTGATAAATTAAGAATTTAGAGTTTAAAACTCAATTGTGCCATATTTATTAATATTTTTTTTAATGGATAGTAGATCTGAGAATGTTAGTTGTTATGATGGATTTCTATGTGTATTTTTCAGATTTACTTAGATGACCGATGAGAATCTGCTGTGAGGTTGAGTCGGTCGTCCTAGTTTCGATGTTATCTAGCATGGTTAATTACTTTTTCAATCCTCAATTATGACACGTGTAGGAAATTTTCCTCTAAATAGAGCGTGCAACCATAGAATGCTAGGCTTCTGAATCGTCCGTTGCGAGTGCTTCCCGATTTATCCTGATGACTAGTAGAAAAATTTAAAGAAATCAGGTCGGGCGCTCCAAGTTTGATGTTACCGGGTTTATCATTTTTTTTAATAATAGTTAAAGGTATCTCATTGGATGTCTAATTTGTTAGAAGATGTCATATTTTATATAATGAGGTAAGAGATCAATTTCTAATAGACAAATGCTCTCGAACAAAAAAAAACTCATCTCACCCTCTAACTACTTGGCAATCGGCTATAATTAACTTCGTGATTTACCTCCTTTCGTATCACTTATAAAGCATTTCGGCCTACAATGGGTTTCAAGTTGGATGTCCGACAACATGGGCTCGATGTGCGCACTTTATGGAGTTACCTCATAGTGGGTTTGGAGTTGTGGGCGTCCAACATTGTAAGCCCGACGTGCGTGCTTTTTGGATTTATCCTGATGTTTTTTTTTGGGACTGAACCGATCAACTTCAAAATTAATAGGTTTATATATTTAAAAAAATAATAAAAGAGTAGGGTTGTCGCATAAACATACGAAAGATATTACACTGCGATGGTCAAACCATTCATCAAATGCATTACACTAAGAGTCATCTACAGTGGAAGCTCCATTACTGAGTTGGCAAGGGTGAGGGGTGGAAGGGAGCTCCTTCGTTTGAACCATATAGAGGATCTTTGGTTTTTTTTTTAATTATTATTATTTAAATGATTTTTAAAATATACTTTTAAAAATAAAGATAAAAAAATATATAGAATGAAAAAGGGTTAAATTCACAAAAGAGATATTAAGAGATTTTTTTATAG